>VDFB02268415.1:0-249000 GCA_007258455.2 Sequoia sempervirens | reverse complement strand
ACATGTTTTCCCAACAACGAGATAGGCTATGGCAGGTCAAAGTTAATGTCCAAATATCAAGTCTTTCCATCAGTGCAATTTTTCCATTTGACCTTTTTTGTCGAGGCATTTTGTTCCAATTAGATGAAAAAATTGAAATGACACTTGGACTGTAGCGGCAGAGAGGACCAAACGTCCAGGAAAGGTAGGTAATAGTTAATTGACATAGGACAATGTGTTTTCCAACACAACAAACAATCTATAACACTGTGCCTTGCATGTTTCCTAATACCTATTGTTTTCCAATTTCATTACATTCCTACTATCAAAATCACAAAAGGTTCTCCACACAATCACAATACATACCAAATTGAGTTTAGGGGTGAGTAACCAATTGGGTTGTTACTTCTAAAGGGTTTTACAACATTCATATTTTTATGAAACAATGTGTTTTCCAAAATGATAGTGTATAAAATGGCAACAAAAATGGGATGTCATCTAGGCTTTTTGTTATTTGTAAATTATTATTTCGAATGCCACGTTTTTCACTTTTTTCTCCATTCCAAACAACAATGTGAACTATGGCGAACATAGGACAGTGTGTTTTCCAACACAACAAATAATCTATAACACTGTGCCTTACAGGTTTCATAATACCTGTTGTTTTACAATTTCATTACATTCCTACTATCTAAATCACAAAAGGTTCTCCACACAATCACAAAACATACCAAATTGAGGTCAAGGGTGAGTAATAATTTGGGTTGTTAATTCTAAAGGGTTTTACAACTATTCGAGTTTTAGGAGATAATGTGTTCCAAAACGATAGTGAATAAAATGGTGGCAAAAATGGGATGTCATGTGGGATTTTTGCTATTTGCAAATTATGATTTTGAATGCCACGTTTTGTGCTTTTTTCTCCATTCCAAATAACAATGTGAACAATGGTGACATTTTGGGTTTTATGTGGTTTTCAAAATATAGCATTTCATTACAGAACCCATAGATTCTACTTTCTATAAACATTATTCAATAATTTCACTCATATTTCCACAATGGGTTGTCACTTATTTCATTTGGCAATGAAAAAATTTGAAAAATAACATATAGGGAGGAAACGAAACAAAAATTAAAAAAACCCTCGACACAAAAACACATTACCAGACCTACATTTCAAATAAATAACCCTTTTCCCAATGAAAACCTTGCAACATTCAAAATAAGAATGTGAACAATGGTGACGTTCTAGGTTTTATGTGATTTTCACAATGGTTTGTGGTTTCTATAAACCTTATTTAGTTATTTCACTCATATTTCCATGATGGGTGTCATCTATTTCATTCGACAACCACAAATTTTCAAAACTAGCAGACGGGAGGAGACGAAATTAAAAAACCCTCAACATAAAATCACAAAACAAAAACCTCACAATAAATAGTAGTTCATTTCTTCAGTGTTCATGGAAAATTGGAAAAATGGCACATACACGGAGCAGATATACATACCTTAGGGAGCTTCGAATGCCTGCAACTCTTCCTGTTGCTATCCACCAAAACATTGTTGTTCAAAAATGGAGAAAATGGGACCTCGTCCGGGCTTTTTGATATTTGCAAATAATGGTTTTGAATGCCACGTTTTTGGATTTTTGTCCATGCCGAAAAATTATTTTGAAAACCCGCTAGCGCTAACACGTTTTCCTAGCGATGGGACAGGAGATGCCACATTAATGTCTGACCATCAAGTCTTTTCGCCTCACTATTTTCCGTCTGGCCACCTTTTCCGTTGCAGGTCTTTTGTCCACCGCAGGAATGGGCTATGGGGGTATGATATAACATATATAATATGTTATATACATAGGTTCTTTTTGTATAGGAGTTAGCTTTCTTTGAGTGTACATGGACCATCAAAGAATCTCATACCAAATTTAGATATATGTTAGAAGATTTGTTCCACTATGAAACTCAAAATAGTTTTTCTTAAAGAATTGAATAGCAAACTTGTTTCAATGATACACATGAAGTATATTCCTAATTATAAAAATGAAAACTAGTATAAGGAATCATGACCAACTAGCCCCCCAAAAATGATTGAAACATGAAAAATTAATAAAAATACACTTTATTGCATATCCACGTGTCATTTCTTATCTAGATTTGTGTTTGCATTTATGAAATGCCTTAATGTAATAACATGTCCATAAGTAGTATAGTTTTGTGCTAGGTTTAGGTCATGCTTCAATTCTCTATCAACTTTTATTTATCATTGTTTACACTTAATTTGATACATCTTGCAATTTACTCATTATTATTACACCCTCAATCACACTTTCATACATTTTCCTCTATCTCACAAGTATCATTTTACCCCAAGGTGCACTTTGAGTGGCTTGGGATTGACCTAGTTTAGTCTTGTGATGTGTGACAATGAAATTATTATTATATTTTTTAAAATTTAAATTAGAAGCTTCATACCCTTTCTACTAGTTGTTGGGAACCAACTTAACACATTTTTGTGAGACATGTTACTATATCATGGTGTTAAAAGTAATTCAATGTACATTTAATTTCATTTAGGGAATTAAAATGAATTTCATTAGAATGCACTTCAAATGAACTGAAGGGGAAAATTTACAACTCCATAAAGGCCAACTACATGATGGTGAACGTTGTGTTTAATATATCTCCAAGTTGTTATTAATATTTCTCCCCAAAGGGCTTTGACTTAGGAGAACCCATTCATAGATTGAGTCAACAAACTCCAAAATGTTGTCCTTGAGACCATCTTGATTGATCCAATTATAAAGATTATCAAAGTGAATAGATTCTTATGTGCACATTTTGATAGACATCTTGTGCATCATGTTGATGTTGAGATTTTCCTTTTCATGCATCCCTATATCAACATGATTTTTTTTTATAAATATGGGATTTGATTTATAAAATAATATCTAGAATATGAAGTTGGTTTTTTTATGATCTTAAATAAATTTGACGTGATGGGACCATGTCGAAAAGAGGAAGGAAAAATAAAAATAAAAATATTACTATAATTCACTAAGAATTAAAAGTAAGATTAACTTTGACTACTAAATGAGCGCAAAATTTATATATTTTTAATAGGCATCCTTAACAAAAGTGATAAAGGGCACAATTAGAATGATAATATTTTTCTTGATCTTACAAATGTTCACATATGTGAATTAAGGCATAAAAAAATTTGAAAGAAAAGGAAAGAGTATAATAGACAAGAATCGTAGATGGGCATAACAAGGTAGAAGTTTTATAAATATTTAAATTACTACAAATTTGAGAGGTCAAGAATACATAGTCACATTTCAAAAAAGTTTAAAGAATAGTATAATGAAAATTACAATATTCCTTGAAGGCCTAAATAAATTATAATTAAAATAAATGCATGCTAAAAATTAGAATTGTTGAACAAAATAGTTTTCAAAATGTAGTTTAGAATGAAGAAATCAACATTCAGTTTCTTCTTCAACACTCAATTAATGTTTTCCATCCAATAGGTATCTTTGTGAATCATATCCAACAAATCTGAAGACTTTTCTTTATCATATCTAATTTATTTGTAGTCTTGATGGTGAAATGAAAAACATGATGTAAATTTTGTCATATCTATGAAGAGCACTATGGTTAAATGCTACTAGATTTCCACAATCCATATTAACATCAATTTTCTAGTTTCTAGATTTGATTGTGTGCAAGTTTGTATCAAATCTAGAAACAATAAAATTGATGACAACTATGGTGCCAACTATTTTTTATGTACATTTATATGCTTTAAATGGTCCCTTTTATTGGTGGTCATACAAATTCTCAAGTATAAAAAATTAAATTCAATTGGAAAACTCCTTAGGATTATTAGATTCACAAGTTTTTGGAAGATGTACATATACTATTGATCTTACAAAATGATCATCGATGTTATGACTAAAAAAATAAAGAATTATTTTATTTGATAAAAAAATGGACCCACCTCATTATTTGTCATGTCATCCATTAATTAATACCACAATGGTAATTTCCTATCACACTAACATAGTTTGGAAGAGCATCAAAAACAAATGTAACACTTGGTATTGGCTATTTTTCTCTTACTTTTCTCTCAAAAGATAGAAGACTTGGGAAACATGCCCTTGTTAGCTCATTATATTATATGCAATTGTGCAATAAATTTAGTTGTAAGACAATTGATTGAAATTTCATTTATGTTATTAGATCAGTTAGAGAAAGATTTAAAGTTATGTGTCTGGGTCCTTTAAAACTCTTTTTTTCTATCTTGAGAAATTGGGCCCCTGTGTTGATATTCATTATTGCGAGTGCACCAAACAGAGAGTGCCAAAACTACCAACTTCTAAAAAAATTTAATCTCCATTAAATATCTAAAATGATCAATGGCGTGACCCAACTTGTTGATGATATCATCGAAAATAAAACCTATGAGTTATTTAAAAAAATTGTAACTTAAATAAAACCAAGTAAATTGAAAATAAAATTATGATAATTCCACTTGGTGATTAAAGGCACTGAGAGGAATGGGAAGAAATACAAAATATTTATCCCAAAAATTATCTCAAAGGGGTAGATAGATATTAAACCTCTACAGTTTGAGTAACTCATAAGGGATTATCACATATGAGGAAGAACCTAGAAGCTTGCATGAGGATTCTAAAAACTAATAAAATGTTTTTTTTATAAATAATACACAACATTGGAGTACTTGTATTTTCTCCAAGATTGATTGTAAAAATTCCTATTCTATATTAATTGGACTCTCCTTTCTTTTTAAGGCCTAAAATACCTTATCTAATCCAATGATATCTTGATGGGAGATGTCTTTAGGTCTTTCGACAACAATATTTTCTTAGAATTATAACTATGCAATTAGATAGATGATTTCTTCTATTTATTTGATTCTTAACATATGTGCCCATCCTTAAAAATATTTTTAGTTTTATTATTTTTTTACAAGCATTGCTTTCAATTATTTTTCTTGGAGCACTATATCATTAGCTAGCAATCAAGAGAGAAGCACTTGTTGAACCAAAGAGATTATATGCTCCCTCATTCCTTTCATGGCCTTCTCTAAGTGGCTAACTTGGTGAAAAATTTAGGCTTTATTCTTGCTTACCACCTCATTCATCTTCACCATTGTTATTCTCTTATTTCCACATAAATTTCCATTAGCTTCTCATTTAGAAGATCATAGAGTTTTTCAACTAGAACTTTAACTTGTGGAATGTTGGGGGTTAAATATAAGATCACTTCATCCACCCAATCCTTCACTTTTATGTTTAGGGCTTGAGTGGAGGCAATAAACTTCAAAACAAAACTTATCTCCACAAGCTTGGCCTAATAAGATGAATACATTTTAACAAGGGATGTTATCCCTAAATTTTTTTTGGTGAATTGAAGCTCTAACTATAATTAGTTAATTACCTATAATTATTAAGAATTAGTATCCCTTAACTCCATTAGTTATTTTTACAGCTTGGTATCTTCATCTATCCTCCTCCTCTATGACTCCTCAAGCTTCTTCACTTGTTGTCAATCTCCTATTATCAACTTGGCCTTATTTATCTTAGTATGCACTACATTATAACTTTTTGTAGCATCCATATTTTCCCTAGGATTTTTTCTCAGCTTTTATCTAGGCCTTAAGTTGGATGATAGTATTCTGAGTTCTAGTCAACTCCATTTCCTTCTCCAATTTATAACTCATTTTAATAAAGTTAATTATGACCAACTTCTATGTTTTTGCACCAAATCTACTCTATCCTCTAGCCAAGAGCTTTTGATAAATCCATTTTCACTACACCTAAAGTATTCAACTAGTTTCATAAAGCCTTATTGCAACATATCCTTGTTAGGTGTCATATGTGAAACCATTAATGATTATTATGTGTGATCACATGTCAACCTAACTGAGTGCAAGTTGGGGAACTATTCTCCTTTTACCTCTAGCTAGTAATTTTGGCCTCATAAGCTTGTTGGAACATGCACATTTGTTGATGAAGATGAAATTGGGAGAGGATGAATTTCCTAACAAATAGAGAGCCCCAAGGAAGATATTTCTTCATTTTTTCTAGAAAGGATATTTATTGTTGGTCTATTATTACTAGAGGAGAAAGAGATGCATCTATCAATTATAATGGAGTAGCCAATTGCTTGATATATGCTTGAAATTTTTCTATCTACTTCTTTAGTTCTTTCTTTATCTTCTTATCTATATTCATCCTCAAGATCATAATGGAAACTACTAAATGAGCTTATTTTTCTTGATCTTTGGTTTCTTATCCTTGTTTATAGTAGTAATTTTATAATCATCTACTCGTAATTATTTATCATCCTTATATGCTAATAGAGTAGCTATTTCAACCATCTTGGATCTTGAAGCATCTTTAGATATCATAGAGAGGAATCTAGGGTCCTTCCTATCTTTATGTGTGTCTATATTAGTCAAAATACCATGAATATATACTGGTATGGTTCTTATTCTTCCATTTTATATACATAAATCTAATAAATTAGATGAATCAATTATAATATTGGCTAATATCCTAAAAAATATTCAAGGATAATCTTTCATTTATCTCACTTTCTAAAATTTTGACTATGTACAATATTATTTGTATTATTCATTTCATGACAATTTAAGGTAAGAGTTGGTATAGAATACTCTATACCATAAAATAATCGATTGAATATATAGCCACCCAATATCTGGGAGCTTCAATGAAAGCACAAGAGTGATGAAATATGAGAATAATGTTATTATCTCAAAGTATGTAAATATACAGTGAATATGAATTAAAAATGCAAAGAGAACTACTTGGTTACATAGACCAAGGTGAGACATAGGATTACATAGACCAAGGTGACACATATGATTAGATAAAATTATGATGTGTCTTAATATTATGACTTGAGACATAAAGTAATAAGTATCATATGTGTACCATAAGTAAATTAGGAATAAAATTCATCCCTTTAATTAAAAAAATCCCCTCAAAAGGATAAATCCATGTATGCTCTTCCCTCGTGTTGCAAGTGATAAGTCTTTTTATTTTAGTTTCTTTTTGGTGGCTGACTTGGGTTTCATCACCTAGTAGCAACCTAGAACCCTTATGTTACAATGAGGTATATAAATTATATAATGGAATTAATCTCCCTTTAAGGTACATTTTTCATTAGGCTAAGCTTACAATAAATTTAATATCCTGAAAAGTGGTGGTGAAGAGTGAGTTAGATTCTCGCACTAAGTCATTAGATATGAACCTCATTCAATAGATATGGGTCTCACCAAGAGGACTATCAAAGTCATAGAACCAAAATTGCCACTCATGTCCAACAATTATGCCATCTTATTACTACATTTATCCCATACACCTACCACTCCACCTCTCAAAGCTCAAATCAAGATCATTAACACTGACTATGGAGAGTATGATTCAAACAAAACATTTTGTATCATCATGGCCATTTTATCTCCATTATCTCATGTTTGAACTCATCCTATATCTAAAATGACACAAACCATCAGGCATTTTAGAACCAACACATTTTTCCAACATGGGTTACTAAATAATGAAGAAATTGAAGGTGCAACTAGCTCCTAGATTGATTGAGATAAAGAGTTCACACCATGCTTCCTAAAATAAAAGTACCCACAATGCTTCACATTTGTATGAACATGAATGCAGTGGAAAAGGCCTTGGCTCCACAACTAAAGTGTTCTTGATATACTCTTTATAGAAGAAAGTATCAAAACTTGATGTTTAAGATACACACCACCTATGAGGAATTTAATAAGCTAAATGAAAACACATGAATATTGTTGTAAAATACATGTCTCCTAATATTTAAAATATTAAGGTCTATCCCATCACTAAATTCTTTGATAATCTTGAAATTACCAAACTCTTCCATGAAACCTCCATTTGTACTATTGACTCCTAGATACCTATCCCAAACTCATCATTTGGGAACAACACAATCTTGTTTCTTTAGGTACATTTTAGAATGATGAGAATATCATTAAATTTATGGGGACATATAATAATATCCTTATATAACATCACAAGAAATGATTTTAAATTAATGAAAACTTATGTGAGGCATTAATCATTGAGGAAATTGACCTACTACCAATATCTCTATATTGGCAAGATCAATCACTAATTATAGTTGACTATAGACATGAGCATAATATTTTGACTCTAGATAATCTAGAGATCACTTATATTGCAACAACCTTGAGACCCAAAAAATAGGAAATTTTCATTTTTACATATGATCAATAACAATCCTACACCTCATCCCTACTAATAAGATAAATCATTTTACTACTTTTATTGACCAAATTTAAGAATTACTCTCTATATAAAGCTTAATTTTAAGTTAATACAACTATTTGACATCCTTTCAAAGGTATTAGTTGCAATGCATGATATGTTGTAAAGCAAAAAAGCTGAAACAAATAATCAAAATTTCTTTGAACAATAATTATTGACAATTAAATTATGAATGACAACCAAATAGTTAGAGATTTTTTTTTCTCAAACTCTTAGAAACAATTTTCTAGGAGACTTTTCTCTCAAACTAAACTCACAAAAACAAGCTGTGTGCAAAACTTATTATTAAGTTAAATCACAAAAATGAAAGGCCCTCCATCTTCAATAGCTTTTGTGAAAATCCTGCAATCATAGCATTCTATGAGGTGACATCTTTTAAGGAATTTTTTCAAATAGTTTATGTGCTTTGTCTATGCTTCCACATTTTTTGATACATGTCTACCAAGTCAGATGCAAGTACAAACAGAGTTCCTCTATCCATTATCCTCGTATGTGTGCCCATACCCTATTCTGAAGCTCTCATTTTAGCCCAGGTAGGGAGGATGCTGGCGAAGGTTGGGAAGAATGGCTTCACACCTACCCATTTTCATTTTCTTGAAAGTTTATAAAACCTTTTCAATAAATCCATTTTGTGCATATCTTGCAATCATGGCATTCCATTAAACCACATTTCTTTAAGGAATTTGGTAAAACAGTTCACGTGCCTTGTACATGCTTCCACATTTTGGAAGCATGTCCACCAGACCATTTCCAACATCAACTAAGAAAATTCCCCTATCCTTTCTGCTTTTATGGATACGCAAATTGTGGTTCAAAGCTCCCATTTTGGCACAGGTGTAAATTAATGATTGTGGCGAGCTTCTTTGGTCAATTGCAAAAAAAATATTGACCAACTCTAATAATGTGGGAAAATTTTGAGCACTCCTACGAGGGTTGGAATTCTGCCAAGAAAATAGTTGTTAGATGTGGACATTGAAGACAACTCATAAATATGTATAAATACTACTAGAAGCAAAAATATTCTAAATTTGAAGTTGTGAAATATCACTGAGTTAATCTGGAAGCTATTGGACACATTAGAGAACTTCACTTTATCACATTTCTACTAGGAAGGTAATAGGATGAAAAAATTCCTTGCCAATAAGGCATGTGAGTTGGATGATGTTGATTTTTGTAGCTCGAAAGGTGGGATGTGGAGTTGTTTTAAAGCAACTCGAGTTGGATATGATTTAAAGCACTTTAAAGCAACTCGAGTTGGATATGCTTTAAAGCTACTCGGTTGGATTTTCAGCAATAGTAGTTTTTTATTCTTTAATAGAATGTTTTCGAGTTTGTGAGGATAGGATAAATCCAAGACTGATTTTATGTGTGATTTAAAGCCAAAGAATGCAAGGAAAGTTTCTTTTCTTGCACGCTAAGTAAAGCAACTAGGCTCTATATATGTAAGATTCTTGTAGAAAACTTGCATTGTATTTTCAAAAGAAAAGTTTGTTGTTAGGCTAAATAGAAGATCCAACATTTGTATGTTTTTCCTTATATTGGGGTTTCCTGGGTATATCTATGTTATTTCCTTTTTGTGATTGCCTTCTTGTCATTTTTGCTTCCACTATTATGTTGTTATTTAACCCAGTGTATTAATTGTTATAAATCAGATATTTAATTATATTCTATGAATTTATTATGGAATTAATTTGTAGCTAGGTTATAAGAAATTAACATGGTATCAAAGCACTAAACTTTGAATATGAAGCCAAGATTTGTGACGCAAATTTCAAGGAAAAACAATCAGATTTTCATCTCCAGTTTTTTTTTGTGGCAATGGCAACCAGTGTTCGATACAAGGACATGCTTGAGGGTGATTCTAACTTCTTGTAGTGGAAGGTTCAAATTACATCTATTCTCAAGGAGAATAGGTTGTGGATCTATGCTAGTACAAAAGTGACACCACCAAAAAATGATCCTATTGCCTTAGATTTGCATGAAGTTAAAGAGGCCAAGGCTTAGAGGATTATCTTGGATGGAGTAAGAGATCATTTAATTCCTCATTTATTGGGGAAAGACATCGCCAAGGAGATGTGGGATACGCCCACAAAACTTTATCAAAGCAACTATCAGAGTCATAAGATGATGCTCAAGGAAAAATTGCATAATACCAAGATGTCCAAAGGTGAGAGTGTCACCTCTTAAATGTCCAAGATGACACAGGACAGGGATGAGCTTGCTGTTGTTGGAGAGATGATTGATGGAGATGAGTTGTTGCGTATAGCCTTAAATGGTTTTTCGAAGCACTGGGAAGTGTTTGTCAAGTGTGTTGTCGGTAGATATTGGCTACCTGATTGGGCGAGTCTTTGGGATATTTTTTTCAGGAGGAGATCTGTGAAGGTGCTCATCAAGGAGATCAGATGAAGAAGGGTCAGGATGAAGAAAATATCGCTCTTGCAAGCAAGGGTAAGCAAAAGTCTAATAAAGGGAAAACATAAGGTTCTTCTTCCAAGAATGGGAAGAAGAAAGATCTGAGCAAGATAAAAAAAATTGCTGCCATCAAATGGGTTACTATGCCAGTTAATGTCTGAATAAGAAAAATAAGGACAAGAAAAAGAAGCAAGTTGCTACTACAACAGAGGTGGATGAGTTTGCATCACGATTTGAGAATGAGTTTTCACTCATTACCTGTCTCTCAAGTTCAATTTCCAATAGGGTATGGTATATTGACAGTGGGGATTCTTACCACATGACGAGAGTAAGAGAATTTTTCACCAAGTTGGAGAAGAAGCTAGATTTCTATATTGAGCTCAGAGACAATGCCAAGTACCATGCAACTAGTATTGGCACTGTCAAGTTTCAGAGGGAGTCTAACAAACCCTTGTTGGTGGAGGATGTGTTGTATGTCCCTGGCATGACAAAGAATTTAATCTCGGTTTCTGCTTTGGAAGACAAGGGTTACATCGTGACCTTTGAGAGGGGAAAAGTCTATATTCGTCCCAAGGATTCCAAGGTTGTAAAAGTGATTGGAGTCAGGAATGGCAACTTGTTTCGATTACAGTTTGAACCAGCACAAGCATTGGTTAGTAGCTATAAAGGGCTAGGAGAATTGTGGCATAGGAGGATGGATCACCTTCACCATGGAGCATTTAATATTCTTAACGAAATAGTGACGAGGCTGCCTGAGATGAAGACATAAAAGCATGAGGTGTGCAAAGGTTGTGCTCTTGGGAAATATGCCAAGACCAATTTTACAAGAAGCGACACTAGATCTAAAGGGATTGTGGATCTTGTACACTTAGATGTGTGTGATCCCATGTCAACAACATCCTTGAATGGATATGAGTATTATGTTACTTTCATTGATGACTTCTCCAGGAAGACGTGGATATATTTTTTGAAGAATAAAGATGAGGTCTTCAGTAGGTTCAAAGAGTTTAAGGCTCTCATGGAGAACCAAAATAGGAGGAAGATCAAGATACTAAGGTTTGATAATGGAGGCGAGTATACCTCAAATTCCTTCAAATATTTTTGTGCTCAGGAAGGTATCAAGAAAGAGTTGGCAGTTTTGTACAATCCTTAGCAAAATGGGGTTGTTGAACGAAAGAATAGGGCTATAGTTGGAGCAAACAAGGCCATGCTTCATGATAAGGATCTGCCTTGGTTCTTATGGGTAGAAGATTGCAATACAATTGTGTATTTGTAGAATAGGAGCCCTCACAAAGTGTTGGGCAAGTTGACTCTAGAAGAGGCATTCACTGGTAAGAACCTAGATTTGGGGCACATTCACATCTTTGGATGCCTTGTGTATTGTCACATTCCTGTTGAGAAGAGAACCAAGTTGGAACCTACTATAGAGAAGGGTATCCTTGTTGGGTATAGTGAAACTTCTAAAGCTTATTGGGTTTACATTCCTACTCTTAAGAAAATAGTTGTTCGTAGAGATGTGAAGTTCGAGGAAGAGAGGGCTCTTCATAAGTCTAGCAACTTGATGAATGGGGAGGAGCAATCACCCACGGTTGAGGCAATACAAATTCCTCAAACTTCAGTCATGCAAGCTGAAGAGAAGAACAAGCAGGATGAGTAGGTTGATCAGAAGGAGGAACAAATAATTCCTTAGCCTCAGATTCCTATTACTGAGAAGAGGAGAAACAAGGCAGTTGAGCAGACACTAAGAGAGGCTCAAGAATATGTAGGTGATACTCAAGATTCAGTTAGACAAAGAAAGGATCCCAGACATTATTCTAAGTATGTGGCACTTATGAGAAAATTAATTGAAGTAGAACCTTCCAACTTTTAGGAGGCATCCAAGCACCAGGTGTGGAGAGATGCCATGGTGGAAGAGTATTCTTCCATCATGAAGAATAGTGTGTGGGAGGTAGTACCATGACCAGAAGATAAGTCTGTGGTGGGCTTGAGATGGTTGTATAAGATTAAGCATGATGCAGATGGTAGTGTGGAAAAGTTCAAACCCCATTTTGTGGCTAAAGGGTTTTCTCAGAAGGAAGGAGTCGACTATGACGAGACTTTTGCTCCAGTAGCTAGGTGCTCATCCATAAGAGCTATCATTTCTATAGCAACACAAATGGGTTGGAGGATTCACTAGATGGATGTAAAGACAACCTTCCTCAATGGAGTGATTGAGGAAGAGATTTACATAGAGCATCCAGAAGGATTTGAAGCACATGGGAGGGATTCTCATGTATGTAGGTTGAGAAGAGCACTTTATGGACTCAAGCAATCTCCAAGGGCGTGGTATTCATGTATTGACAATTACTCGCAAAGCGTGGGATTCATCAAGAGTGAGGCGGATCTGAACCTGCATTATGTTCAGGTGAAGGGTGAACTTCTCATATTGGTGTTATATGTTGATGAGCTATTTCTCACAGGGTCAGAGGAGCTCATAACACACTACAAGAAGGATCTTGTAGGATAGTTTGAGATGAAGGACTTGGGGTTGATGCACTACTTTCTAGGATTAGAGTTGTGGTAGGAAGAGGGAGAAATATTTCTTGGACAAGGGAAGTACTTACTTGATATCTTGAAGCGATTCAGGATGGAGAACTGTAAGCCTATGTCAACACCACTTGTGACCAATTGGAAGAAGATTGTTGCTTCTAGATTAGAGGCAATGGACCCAACTTTATACAAATAGTTGATAGGCTCTCTTATGTATTTGGTCAACACTAGGCTAGAAATTTGTTTTGCAATGAACTCACTCAGTCAATTTATGGTGGAACCTAAACGTGTGCACTGGATAGCTACAGAGCATGTTTTGAGGTATCTCCAAGGAATAGTTGATTATGTTTTGAAGTATGTTCATCAGGATAGAGTGAAGCTCGAGGGGTTTACTGATGCAGATTGGGAAGGCAGTACAGTTGATTGGAAGAGCACTTTAGGGTGCAATTTTAGTTTGGGATCAAGAGCAGTCTCTTGGTACAACAAGAAACACAAGTCAGTTGTGCTGAGTTCTACAGAGGCTGAGTGTATGGCAGCTAGTATGGCTACATGCGAGGCTATCTAGCTTTGGAAACTTCTAGCTAGGCTCTTTGATTAGGAGTTGGATCCTATAGTCATTTATTGTGATAATTAGAGTTGTATTAAACTCTCTGAGAATCCAATTTTTCATGACAAATCAAAGCACATTGAGATCAAGTACCACTTCATCATATATTGTGTGGAGAAGGGGATAGTGAAGCTCCATTACATTCCTACAGATGAACAAATAGCAGATATCCTAATGAAGGCTTTGATGAAGAGTAAGTTTGAATACTTTAGGGACAAGTTGGGTGTTGTGCAGAACACCTTTATTGCTAAGAGGGAGTGTTGATCTTTGTAGCTCGAAAGGTGGGATGTGGAGTTGTTTTAAAGCAACTCAAGTTGGATATGCTTTAAAGCACTTTAAAGCAACTCGAGTTGGATATGCTTTAAAGCAACTCGAGTTGGATTTTCAACAACAGTAGTTTTTTATTCTTTAATAGAATGTTTTCGAGTTTGTGAGGATATGATAAATCCAAGAGTGATTTTATGTGTGATTTAAAGCCAAATAATGCAAGGAAATTTTCTTTTCTTGCATGCTAAGTAAAGCAGCTAGGCTTTATATATGTAAGATTGTTGTACCAAACTTGCATTGTATTTTCGAAAGAACAGTTTGTTGTTAGGTTGAATAGAAGATCCAACATTTGTAGGTTTTTCCCCATATCGGGGTTTCCTGGGTATATTTTTGTTATTATCTTTTGTGATTGGCTTCTTGTTATTTTTTCTTCCGTTGTTATTAGTTGTTATTTAACCCAGTGTATTAATTGTTATAAATCAGATATTTAATTCTATTCTATGAATTTATTGTGCAATTAATCTATAGGTGGGTTATAAGAAATTAATAGATGATGGGGAGATTGTTCATGATGGATTCCATAACTACAAAGACATCCCGACCTAAAAAGAGTATTTGCATTTTCAAGGTTTGACTCATGGGTGTTAGCCTCTTAAGATTGGTAGTGTTGGGCTCTTAAGATTAGCATCACTGACCTTTCATATTTCTTGTATTGTCCTTCACCTGATGCTCCTCATAGGTGGTCTACAATCTCTACTAGTTGATTCCATAGTTTTAATGGCCATCACATAATCTGGCCCTAAGCACAAGTTTGATTTAGTAAGTACTGTACTTAGGGATTTAGCAAGATCTCCAGATAAGAAGAAATGTCAATGTAAGATCTCAATTGACCTCAAAAATGCAAAGAATTTCAAAATGTAGGTCCTAGGAATATCTTTCCAGTGTGCAAAGAATGGCTACTCAAGGAAACTTTGTCGCTTGTTCAACATAAACTCTCTCACAGGTGAGGAGACAATTAACAAGGTCATTGGCTCTAGTATGTTCTTGAGTGCCCAAATTCATGACAACATACTGTTGAACACCTTTTTGGAAAACTTTGTAATGGTGTTCTGGGCTACATAGTGGAACCAATGAGTTGTAAACATCATCAAGGCCCATCTACAACCAAATGTTGTGGCTGCAGTTGGTGCTTTCAATAGGGATTTGAAGGTTGGGAGTCTTGCGAGTATTTTTAATATTTCCATTGCCTATAAGAGTGAGAAATCCAAGAAGGCCAAATGTATAGAAAGAGGCAATATGCACACCTTTAACTTCTATATAGGTGCAGAAAGTGCAGTCATGTCCCCTGAGTAGATCTCAAGAGCATTCAAAGTTGTTGGACTATGCTTTCTTATTCATGAAAAGCCACTGAAAGTTGATTGATGGCTTTCATATTGTATGCGCTGATGTATTTAGTTCTTGAATTCAATGAAATGGGTACTACCTTCTTGATAGCAACTTATCTTTTAAAAAATTAATTAAATAATAAATTATTTAATTATTTATGAGGAATTAGGAGATGGTGATTTCATAAAAAAAATTAATTAAATATTTATTTAATTAATTATGTGATAAGAGGTTGACTTAGAGGTGTTTATAGTACCTATTGTAAATTTATATTTTTATCTTCATAATGTTTAAGCGTTAGAATTCCTCTTCTAGGGTATTGATAATACCATCCCAGGTAATAATTCGTTGTTGATATTTGTTGCACCATATGCTACATTATTACCACTAGTGGAACACTAAAATAAAGATTTCAAAATATTGTGAAAGAAATATTCTTGGTACTAATAAATTTGTAATGGAGAAGTATGCTTCAAATTTCTTAAATCCATATATCTAGTATTGCGTCATTAATTTTACCTTCAAACACGGGGACATCTAGATTTACTTGAACTTTGAAATTATTATGTTTTATGCAGGAAAAGCCAGTTAAGGTGTTGTAGTGATAGTTTGAGTTGATTTATGAATTTGTGAGGTTATTTTAAGAGTTCATACCATCACATTTCTAAGGCAACATTGAGAATTCTCTGAATGTTTTCTAATATCATTGGTATGTATTTGTTGTCCATTTTCTTTATCTTTGATGTTCATTTGATATTTAAAAAATGAACTAGGTGTATTGCACCCACTTAGATATTATGCATACATTTTAATGGGCATGGATGAGCTTAGCTATGTACAATCGATCCAATTCTCATGCTAACTATAGGACAATCCTATAATACCTAGTAGTCAACAAGATGATATAGTGCATAATGAAAATACATAAATGAAAACCAATGACACATTTGAGATTTATAAGGATTTTGGTAGATATGCTACTATTAAAAAATAATATGGATAGTATGCATAGGGGTTTATATGTGAACTTTTAAGTTCCTATTTAACTATTAAGATGTATAATGTAGGAATTTATATATTATAGTACAACTATCATATGTGATAATATCCACATATATGTTGAAAAATGTCCAACTTGTATGGAAACATAACACATGTGGATAAAATAATGCTAAGTTTCAAACTTGTATGGTTTCATATCATGTGCATAGATATTTCCATGTGTTGTATGCATGTGATACTACTTGTGGTGATTGTGTTGTGTGGTGTAAAGGTTGCTTGTTGTTGCACATGTATGGTATCATAGCATATGGATGTTAATGAATCATATGTTTCACACATATGGTCTTATTTGATATAAGGATGTGTAGCCATGTGTAGGGCCATAATATGCTTGTGAACAATGTTGCAACAAGTTGTGCAAGCATTGTGATGTACACATTGAGAAATGATGAGAACTAATGAATTTACTACTTGAAGCTATGCTTAGACATTTATAATACATTTCTTAATTTCTTATCCTTTGTAGATTGATTCTTACATGTTTGAATTACCACCTATGCATCCCTTCAACTTCTAAGAAGTCACACCCTAATTAAATTGCTATCTTAAGCCATTAAAGCAACGCTAATAATTCAAATTAATTTATTTATTTTATATTGAAGAAAAAGAGAATTACCTTAAATGATCACACATACCAACCCTAACTAGTCTTAAAATGCCTTTAGAAACTTCATTGAAATTTAATTTAAACTAACTCTCTTTAGGAGGTTTCTAATAACTAGCTCTACCCTTTGAGATATTATTAATTACCCATTAACACGAGTTCCCTTCATGTTACATCATGTGTCAAATTTATTTATAAAAGGAAATTTGACACTATCTCAAGTGGTACTCTTGGTGTAATTGTTTAATTACACCTTATATTAAGTTTCTTTTAAAAATTTATTTTGTTTACTTATAAAAATATTAAATAAGCAAACCTTCATCAAGATTACTTCTCATTACACCACAACTCCTACACATTGAGTCAATCCATTAGATAAATATGGCTAACTCATCTCCTTTAGGATACTTGTCATCCCAACTTGCACATCCTAGAATGTATATATTGTAGTCTTTTATTTTCTTTTGTAGTCCATTTCACTTGTTTTTATAATGAACATAGATATTAGAATGTTGTTATTCTCCCTTTTATTTAAATTGGCTTTTTTTCATAATTTTTTTTTTCCCAGGGTAGATTTAATTATTCTTCTAATATCTTATTAAATTTAAAATGGTATTAAAGTGGGACTTTTATATGTCATTTCATTCACGTGAGATAAAGTTGCAACTTCTTTTAACTAGGGTTTATATTCTTGAAAATTGAATGATTTTAGACCATCCATGATATGAAGCCTCCAACAAAGAAATAAACTATACCATTGCATTTAATTTTTTTAAATTAGCTAAGAAACTCAATTTTATTACATCTAGAGTAGTCTACTACCCATAGATATACTATTAATGAATCAAAATTAGTATTATTTATTAAAAAAAATATCGTCTAGTTATACACCATACTTGCAAAAGTCTAATGATAGGTCTATATTTTAAAAAATAATGCATATTTATTTATTATGTTTTTAAAATAATGCACATTTTTTTATTTATAAAAAATAAAACACACAAATGTGCTATATTATATAGAGTGAGGGTACAAAAACCCTTGTCATCATTTGTCATGGAAGGTGGTTCCATAGATGGTTCCAGCCCCAATCTATTGCTCAATACAACTCAACATTGACCCATTTAAAATATAATGGCTCAAAAAACTCATATGTTTGTTGAAATGCCATCAATGCTAGATTTTAATAAAATACCACTTATCCTCCACTATAATGCTACCTACTTATAGTTGTGGTTAACTTTTCCAATCAAATCATTATGGTGTTTTCCAAACACCACTTGAGCAACCCAATAGATACATCACTATTACCTTAGTGATGCAACCCAAGAAACCATTTCATCACCACTCCAGTCCATCGACTCAATGTTACTTGGGTACCACCTCAACTTAGAACAACACTATCTGTCCACCACCCATTTTCCTAGATTTATTTCTAATTTCTCTTTTTTTTATACACCTATAGCACCAATAGCTTCACCCATTATTCATAATCAAGCATATGGTATGGAAAAATTGTGGAATGAGCATTGCAATCACATGACATGAACTATGATCCAATTTTCCCCTACTACAACTATAAATTTTAGAGTTGTTTCATCAAGGGTTTCTAATGATTCTCTTTAGGAAGTTAAAATTTGTCTTATTAGTCATTGGGATATATTATTAAATTGACATAAATATTTTATTAATAGAATTTAACATCTTGTTACTTGATGACAACAACAAGTATACGGTCTTCTCTTTGGTGACAAATCGTATTAAGTTGCATGTCCTATTTTGGATGTTTTGAATATGTATTGTAACCCTCTCATTCTTTCTTTATCTGATCATGCTTCTATCTTGAAAAATACTAATTCACACCAACTCAAATCTCACACCTCCATTTAAATTCTGGTAAACCCACAATTGAGGAAGGAAAAATGCATTTTCGGATGGAAAACACTTTAGGGGGTTCGCCGAGGTTCAATAGAACCAAGGGGTTCACTAGAACCAAGGGGGTTTGAGCAAACCCCCCTTTAATAGGTTTATTTTTTAATTGCATTAAAGGGGGGTTCGCTAAAACCCCCCTTTTCCCCCTTCTCCCCCTTTGGCACCAAAAATCTCCAGAATTTTTCCCTTCAAAGCTCGAGTTGAGGATGAAAATGGAGGAGACTTCACAGACCCAACTGGATGATGGTAGTCCTTGGAATGAGCTATCCAACTAATATAATTTTAATATATTTTGGCTTTATTATGTATTTGTTTTTCTAGTTTGATTAAAGATAGGTTTTTCACCAAAAATCAAGTCCTTTGTTTTGCACATGTGGAAAAATAGCAGTTTATAAAAAAAAAATTGAAAATTTTATCAGTGCACTAGATATTGATGTTCTTGATCCAGTAAAAAAAAAAGAATTTCAATACATACAGAAAAATTTATGTTGTATACAGTTCGCCTATGTCTGAATTGTAATTAGTTTGACTTCAAAACTTGATTAAGGAAAAAATATTCAATAAAAACTATGAAACCAAATGAAAGCATTAGATATCGTAGTTACAAATCTAAATTCAAATAAAAAATAGAATTTTATCCTTCATGGAAAAAAAATTATGTTGTATACGGTGAGCATCACTCCTTAAAAATGGTGTTTACTGAAAAAAACTACTTTTCAAAGGAGATGGAAAAAGAAGTGCAATCTGATTCCAATTTTTTTGAAAAATATATATTTAGAATCTGCAGACAAAATTTCATAAATCACTAGTTTGCATCATCTTCAAATTCCTCACGGTTTAGCTGCTATAAGTGCTTGAAAGTGAAGATTTAGTTAGAAAAAATTAGTTCAGTGTCCAATTTGGCCAAAAATTGTAAACCAGTATTGTGGGATCACCCATAATTCATTCATATATTTCCATTATTCTTTAAAATTACATGTTAATTGATCTCACCAATCGATTTCAATCATGGTTCAACATCGACAATAGGACACATGAGCAATTTATCTAGATTCCTTAATTCACTTCACTATTTGAGTGGGAATTTACCATTTTGACAACTCAATTTTCCTTCTTCCAAAAGGAATATGCATCATTCATTACAAAGGGACCTACTACAACACTCACCATGTGAAATTTTGCATAGATGTATTCTCTCTTCTATATAAAGGCACACATTGGCCTTATCTTGTAGGAATTTTAGAACAATAAATTTCATCTCCTTAGGTAGGATATTTTCCTACAAGTTTTTTCCTTCTCTTTTCTTGGGGAGTACACTCTCTTTTAACCATGTGGTTCTTTTAGGTTGTGCATGAGTATCTCATATGGCTTGTCTTGTTGTGACCTGTTTTTTTTTCCTAAGTTGCACTTAAGAGGGGGTGTTGGTGTAATCATATAAACTCGCATTAATTTATGTAGTTAATTTATTTTATTTTCTTGTGTAAGTTGGAAATAAGAGCACATTTCATTTCCTTGATTGATGAGAATGTTGTTCTACCTCTTCATTCACTTGTTGATTGATAGTAGTTAGTTTCCACCACTCTCTCATCAAGATGAGCTCTCTTGACACCACTACTCCTACATGTTGAGTTGGTCAATTAAATGAACATGGATAACTCAAGTCCTTTATGAAACTCATTACCTTGACTACGTGTCCCATAGTCTACATATTATAGTCAACTTCCTTTGTTTTTCAAGTATTTCAATTCCTTTATTTTTTATAATGAGTATAATTATTAGAATGTTATTATCCTCCTTTTGTTTTCATTTGAATTCATGTGTTGTGTCTAATTCTTGACTAAATCTAAGAGACACTTATGGACCTCTTTTGTAATTGATACATTTAACAAAAATCTAAAATCTAGGCATCAAAGGAAATGATGTGTTTGTTATAAACTCTATACAAATAATTCAAACAACAAAAAATATAAGAGCTCAAGCATTCAAATGTTAGTTGATCAAATATTTTATAAAGAGAGCAACCAAATTTAAATGTTCCTCTAGATCCCATTTCATTGTAATGAGAAAAGATCAATACATATTGTTAACATTAATATAAATATTTTTAATAATGCCACTATATAAAAAATGTCAAATCAACAAGTGAATTTGAAAATCTTGTCATAAAATCAACCAAATTAAATTAATCAAATAATACTACAAAGAAAGAGAAAAAGACAAACAAATACAATGTCTTAAATTAAAAATGGAAATACCTCTTTTAGAATGAATATTTGTAAAATGACCAAGTAATCATGAAGATCAAGGGCCCTCTTCACATATGCAAACCTATATGGAAAATATCAATGTATCTTCACCATGGGACTAGTAAGAGAATGGTTGCCTTATTAATGATAGTAGTACTCACTATATTGGTTGATCCTCCATAATTTATGATAAGGTATGAAAATATGTCCCTTTATTATGTATTTAAAGAACCAAATTATCCCTTTTTAACCACTTACCACCCTCCATATACTCTTATCATGCTTAAATTAAAATATATATATAATAAATTGTTTGCAATCATAGTGAATATTAATGTATATATACCTGTTTCTCTTTTTGTGTTAATGAATATTTTAATGTTGATGATCATGGTTGAAAAGATGTTTTTTTACAAAACTAGGATATGTTAAAGAAGGACAAGAGTTTTGGAGTGCCACATCTACAAAGCTCCAAAATTTATGAAACATCTTTAGAACCATCATAAATTAGGTCTCTACGAGAGGAGTTTTGGAGACAAATGCCTCTTATTTTTCCTGACGTTGTGAACTATCAACAAATGGCTAGTTCTCTAGAAATTTAAAAGAATAAAAGACTACTATTTATAATAGTTCTCACAAATAATTAAAATTATTTCATTTGATGCAACTCAGACTTTTATTTATAAACGTATGTAACAAAATTTTATTAGTATCAAACCCTGTCACCCTAAACCCTAAACCTCTCTTTAGTTGAAAATATTTTTGTGAGAAGTACTATTTCATGTTGTTAATGATTTTTTGAGTAGAAGAATTCAAACCTTTGTCAAACTGGCAACACAACTAAGGGATTGGAGCACATGGTAGAGATAAGTAATTTAGTTTTTCATTGAGTTTATGTTTGAATAGTTGTGTTCATAAGTTCCTTATAACCTATAAACTTTTAATGTTTTTAAATGCTATCTAAGTTATTTCTATTATTTGTATTATCTATGATATCTATTATGCTCTTTTGTAAGTCTAGGTTCATGTGAAAAAGAACTGTGTATTCCATAGCTATAGAGTAGACTATTGTTTTCATATTGTGTCAAAATAATTTCTTTAGAAACAAAAAAATGTTGAAATCTTTTCTCTAGGAATATAAATATTTTCTAAATAGTTATTTTCTAGTCTCACATTCTAAAGACAAATAAGAAAAGGGATAGAATAGTTTATATTTCATTATCACTAGATCAATAGTTAAAGAAATTTCATTTTGTTGTAGTAGAGTTTCAATTGACTTCTTTATTTCCATAGACTACATTTATTATGCTTTCTTAGATAAGATTTTTTAAATGATTTCTGGTTAACATTCCTTTCTAGCATAGGCATTCTCTACTTTGATAAAATATAGTATATAGATTAGTTATCTAAAATCCTTCTACAAATAACCTTGTACACCACCCTAGTTAAAATGATAATTAATCAATTAAAGTGTGAGACTTGACGATAACTCATCAACTTACATACTCTACCATATTCAAACCTATAAATAAATATATCCCTCTTTGCATCAATGCAAGTGTCCTTGTGACAATTCATTCACGTTAACCAAAACCATAGTTACCTTGTTTTTTGTTTATTCCTCTTTTTACCATGTTTACCACTACATTTTCATATCCCCAACCTTTATGTTACTTATATATTTTTCACTACGTGTGTTCATGGCCCTAGCCATCAATGCTTACATGGTTTCTTTTATATTTACTTGGCCTTTTCCTTCTTAAATAGAAACTCAAATTTTATGTTTACATGACCCTTTCCACTATTACTTACTAATATTTCATTTTATATTTACATGGTCCTTTTCTTTATTATTTGAATATTTTCCTTTTACACTTCCTTGGCCCTTATCATTCTTTTCCATTTATATTACCTTATGTATCATCTTACCTCACTTCCACAATTTGAATATTTTCCTTTTACACTTCCTTGGCCCTTATCATTATTTTCCATTTATATTACCTTATGTATCATGTTACCTCACTTCCACAATTTGGGTCTTTTATTGCACTTTGGTAGACAAGTCAAATACTTTCATTCCTCATAAGATTGAAATCAAATATTACACATTTCCATCATGATCCCTTTTACATTTGTTATAATATATATATATATAGGTGGCCCATACTTTGTGGGGGGCACACTAGTTCAAACTCCACATCACCTTATGTTCCATGGAAGGTTACTCGAACTTTTACATTTTTTTACAATTTTTCTATACACCTCTTTTATGCTTTACATGATGATTATGGACATTAGGCTCTTGATGTAGTCACATCTAATGACTTATGTGAAGGTGAAAAAGATGACATGTTTCTTGTAGCCACATGAAGATATAAAGACATCATCTAAAAAATACGATTTGTTCCTTTCTTAATGCATAGCTTATTTGGAGTGATTGTGACAACGTGTTCTCTTCGAAGGGCTTGAATACTATCAAGACAAGTGAAGGGCCTTCTCCCAATATTAAGATAGTCTCACTATGTTTTTAAACACAAACAATTTAAGAAACATATCAAAACACACAGGCACACAATTTTTGAATGTTACATCAATAAAAAATAAGGTTGCACACCACCTAGATTGATTTACACAAATAATCTAGTCTATAATTTCATATTTATTTTCATATCTAATCTATTATATGACCATATATCCATATCTAAATTTTAATTTTATATCATTTATCATTAAATACCACTTACTTAAAAAATCAATCGTATGCCAAAAACTTATTAACATTTAATCTCTTTTTAATTACTTCAATTATTAAACCTTTTATCTAAATTTAATTCATTACTATTTAGATTTGATTTTTTTTTTTCGTCCAAGACATCCTATTTGAACTTCACGGAGCTCAGTTTGTCCATCGGCGGTAGACAGATGCAAATAAGGGCTGCAAGACGTTCAAAATGATCGTGCCCGTTCGTCCTCTTGCCGCTTTTTGCTTACCATTAGCCATTCTCCGTTCGTTGGTATTGTTTGAAAGTTAGCTAGGATGTAGATTTTTTAAAGGGCAACATGCCCCTTCGTGGACAACACTATCGATGGCCACAATTATTAACGAAAAATCATGTTACCATTGGGCCCTGTGCCCTATCAATAGCTACGTTCCTTCCTCGCCATTGGGAAGGACGCCACCTCCTTTAAAATCTCACGTTGCATGCCCGTTGCGATGGCAACACAATACTGGTGTGGATGTAAGTGCTGGATCTGAGATAGACAGTGTGGGATGCGCTAAATTAATATGGGCCTGACTGCAAGAGCACGATACTGGATCTGGTCATGCCCGTCGCAGCAACTCCTATTCTTTTCACCAAATCAGTATCTCTGCAAAGCAATACTCTATTAGAAAACGACATCACTTTCCTTGTTCCACCAAGGCCTATGTTATGTGGAAAAAATGTTGCTCCATAAATATTATTATGACCATGAACGACATCATTTCCAAAAATCATAGGAATCCCAAGACGGGAGCTCATAGCTCCATCCTGGAAACTATCAACCATATTAGCCCACATTATAGGAGATGCCTTAGTTCAAGGGGTACTTCCTCTGTGTTGATTTTTGTAGTTCGAAAAGTGGGATATGGATTTGCTTTAAAGCAACTCAAGATTAGATTTGCTTTAAATCAATTCGAGTTGGATTTTCAGCAACATTAGTTTTTATTCTTTAAATAGAATGTTTATGAGTTTGTGAGGATAAGATAAATCCTAGAGTGATTTTATGTGTAAATAAAGCCAAAGAAAGCAAGGAAAGATTCTTTCTTTGCACGCTAAGTAAAGCAACTAGGCTCTATAAATACAAGATTGCTGTAACAAACTTATATTGTATTTTTGAAAGAAAAGTTTGCTGTTAGGTTGAATAGAAGATCCAACATTTGCAGGTTTTTCCCCGCATTGGGGTTTCCTAGGTATATCTGTGTTATTGTTTTTTTTGTATTGGCTTATTGTTATTTTTGCTTCTGCTGTTATTAGTTGTTAATTAACCCAGTTGTATTAATTGTTATAAATCAAATTTATGTCTCTGAATTTATTGTGCAATTAATCTGTTGCTGGGTTATAGAAATTAACACTCTGCCATTCAAAACAGTACCTGCATTTATAAAATATGCGATTGTCTGGAGATCCAAATCACCACTTCAATTAACAAAAACGTTATATTAAAAACTTTTATTAACATGGGAGGATATCAGTCCCTCCAAAATCATGATGACCCATCTAGATTTTAACCTTGATGCAATACATCTTTAAAAATCTGCACTATATAAAAAACCCTTGAGATTCAAATCCCTAAATCAAACAAGCGCTCTGCGTGAGCTGGAGTCCCTGCCATGAGCAAGGCTGTTTGAAGGTGGAAAGAGCAGAGATAAGAGTATAAGATAAAAAAGCAATTTGTATTTAAGTTGACAAAATTCTCAACTAATGCAGAAAAGTTGAGTTACAACCTGTGTATTGGATACTGTATACCCATGTCTGAATTCTTTCTAGATTACCTTTGAAAACAAAACGAAATTTCTGTGCAATATCAAAAGTTTGGATTTTAGATCTGTTTGCATGAAATTCATGTTTCAGGGATTGATTTTATTTGACCCTTTCAGTATCCCTTTTGTAGACCAGTTCAATGACGAAGATCAAATCAAAAAGCTTAAGAAGATAACAGAAACCTTGATATAACACAATAGGCAGCTTACTTTTCCAAAGGTGTTCACAAACATCAATAGCCTCGAAAACACCTGTTCCAGGCTTTTAGCCATAGCAGTAAGGCAATAAACTGTTTGATAAAATGCTTTGGTAGACATGTATGAAAAATGCGCTGGCATAGCCAAAGGCAGTCAACTGTTTGGGAAAATGCCTCAAAGAAATGTGGTCTCAATGAATGCGTCAAAGAAATGTGGTCTCAATGCCATTGAGACCATTGAGACCACATTTCTTTGAGCCATTTTTCCAAACAGTTCACTGCCTTTGGCTATGCCAGCGCATTTTCCATACATGTCCACCAAAGCATTCTATCAAACAGTTCATTGCCTTGCTGCTATGGCTAGCAAGGAGCATGGAAGAGAATATGTGCAAAGCATTATAAATAGCAATACCAAAGTCATACGTCTGAGAACCCATAAACATAAGTGTGGTTAGAAAAGGACATTGATGAGGGATCTATCATTTACTTAGCATCTGAACTTGAATAGGAAGCCCTGCAAAACATCTACTTTATTTGAATAGCAAAAAACCAAGCTACATGCAAGACATTAGGAATCCAACTTACACCAGATAGCAAACTATTACAAGAAACTTAAAAAAAAATGTTTACCCCATATATGCTATGCTACTACAGAGAAATAGTTGCTTGCTAACATAGCTATCAAAAGAAAAAAAAGATATGCAAATGACTGCAAAAGCATTGATAAGAATCAAGTCACACCTTGTTTGCCAAGGCCATAATTTTGTGAAACAAAATGATCTTCGAGTTTCAGTTGTTTATGTAGAACACATTGTTGCGAGGTTTATACCAAGTATCAAAGGACAAAATTCTATTATTAATTTCTAAATAGTCCCGTCTTCGAAATTCTGCTTGCTTATACCCAACTGTGCTTTTCTAATTTTCTGTACAGGTTCACTATATGGAGGGTCACCCATGGTTATAGCAACCTGTCAGAGACAAAAATGAGAATTAGGACTTAATAGTTTATAGCAAATGAACAATGGGTTTTCTGTCCAGGAGAATTGGATATAGGCATAGGATGGCTTTACCAAATAAAGCTTGAGCAAGGTTTCCATTTTCCATCTATTCGTATACCGGGAGAAGCTCTCCTCCTTCTACACAACCATAAATTTTAACAAGATTTGGATGTTGTACTGCAGATATTGTGGTTACTTCAATCACAAACTCATGATTCCCTTGTTTGAACAAGTGTGACAATTGCTTTATTGCTACTTTTCTTCCACTAGGTAGTATGCCCTGCACAACAGAGATTCTCCGTTATAAACTTACAACAATAGTTTAATAAGCATTTCATACTTCCCTAAGAAGCACCAATTTAAATGTTATGCATGTGTTTCATGATCTCATTGACCATGTAAACTCAACTGAAATTTTAGGATGCATATCAATATACCTTGTAAACCGTACCAAATCCATCTTCTCCTATCTTATTTTTGGGATCAAATTTTTTTGTTGCAACCTTAAGCTTAAATGACTGAAATGATTGCCTGTCATTTTCTTTAATTCTGCTAAGCCTCCAACCACATACAGGAATAACTCACAAATGAATTGTAAGTGATAAAGCAAAAACATTGATGGAATTAGATGGTATCAATTTTGAAAATTACTCATGAAGTTGAAGATGTTTTCCCACATTTTTGTCTTCTTGATAAAGATTGCAGAAATAATCAGCAGAATGCCCAAAGTCACCACTACTCCAACAATAATTATAGCTATTTTAATATTGCTAATGTTCTTTGGAAAATGGTACTTGAATTCTGTCAGATAGATATTTAGCAATATTATATGCCGGCAGAAAATGGAGAGCTAACAAGAAATTTATTAGAACACCATAATTGAAGTAATTACTACATGATTAAAAGAATTCAAGCTATTCCCTTGGCTGGGAAACAATAAATAATTTTTACACAAAGATTTTACTTACCAGGATCAACTATAATAGCCGATATCAAAGGTCCATAGATTTCTTCTTGAGACTCACAACATGTTC
This sequence comes from Sequoia sempervirens, assembly GCA_007258455.2. Taxonomy (NCBI): domain Eukaryota; kingdom Viridiplantae; phylum Streptophyta; class Pinopsida; order Cupressales; family Cupressaceae; genus Sequoia; species Sequoia sempervirens. Next base: position 220,851 of record VDFB02268415.1, on the reverse strand, counting down.
CTTTACCAGCCCAAGAAAAGTGCATCTCTAGGATATTATTTGTGACATTGATAGTGAAGTTCTTGACGAATACAAGATTTTCTCCAAGAGCTTCCTCAATTATATTAAAATCTTTCAACACATTCTTGCCCTGCATTATTGTTTATCGATTTGACCAAACACAACTTTTAGAATTACCCATTTTGTAGTGGTCCAAGACACTGAAATCAGATTGTAATCTTGGTGGAGATGCCTAAATACTAAAAAAAACTGCTAGAGGAGAAGGATATACCTGAAAATAGATATCAAATATCCAGACTCTATTTGAATTTCGGGTAGCTCGAAACTGTATCTCTGCAAAGTGCAGCGTTACTTATATTTCCCTCCTACCCCGCAGCAAGCTGTTGTAGTTGCCTTGAATCCAGCCACACAAATGCATGCCAAAAGATCAATTTGTAACAACATAATCTTTGAATCTGTCTAAAAATCTTGTGTGAGGGTGTTGATATGAGGTTTTGAATTGAAGGTTGAAAAAAGGAAAATGAGTCCTGGAATCTTTGCTTATGTGGATTTCATATTCAAAGTAACAATATATGATCAAAAAACTCATTACAAAATTGCATCTAAACTCATTACAAAATTGCATCTAAACATATAAGATTATGTTTCTATATACAACATTATATATTTCTTAAGCAATTATATCTTCATTTATACTAAAAGAAGTAAATACTTAGAAAAAAACAAAGAATTTTTAGGTAGTGTGTATTTAAGATGTTATATATACCATGGTTAGAAGGACTGGCAATGAAGTCATAGAGAATGTCATAGGTGTTTACACAAACAATGTTTGCTTGTGGGAGCTGTTTGCGAACCTTGGCCTGCGCTGCTTGAAGCATTCTGTTATACAACTGCACTGCTTGGTTGAAGGATGTAGAGCACCCATGTTGGTCCAAAGGGACCACACCCTTGGGGCCCAACATCCTTCACCAAGATTGTCCTTGCTCATTCATTGTACAGTTCTTGTCAATCCCACCTTTAGATATTACTTAAAATTTATTTTCAATGCAAAAATATCTCTTATCTTGTTTTGAATTTTATGTTTAATTATTTATAAACTTGATTTGTTTTAACTCATTTGGATTAAAGGACTAGCAAAAACGTAAGAATATGTATATCTAGCTTAAAGTTTAGAATTAGATGTATGTACCATGATAGATCCAGCAATAGATTTGGCAACGTTAGGAAGAACAGTCTGCTGGACCTGGGCTATGGTGAGTTTGAGAGTTTGATAGCTATAAGTATAGTCATTTCCCCCTATTTTTATCATGTAAATACCTAGCCTGAATGCCTCTTTGCTTGGAAGAAAAATCTGAGGACCTGAAGCACAAAAAAGCAATGACAAAAGTTCAGGTAAATTGTTAAAATGAGAAGAGCTTAAAATATTAATTCAGATATATTAAACAGGGCACAGTCCAGCAGTTTAACCCAGAAGAATCTTGCAAATTAATGCAATACAGACAAACTACTCTGACATCAAAGTATGTAGAACATATACCCGTTGCTGGATGGTAGAGAGAACCTGCTGCTTGAAGATCTTGAACTGATTGATCTGAACAGTAAGAGAAAGAGGGGCAATGAAGTTGGTGCCTCGTACGCTTGCACCTACAACTGCTAAGTTTGCTCCATTTGTATAACTTGATCCCACCAACTGCAGATATGGGCTTAGGAAAGGGTATCCTAGTGCCTTTGCTATACAATAATAGTAACATGTTAATACCATCTAAAAGATTTAAGAAGTTTTAATTAACAAGTACAGATCAACTAGAATTTCAATATGACACATTTACTAGCATTTTAGTTTGTTTTATGACTGAGCTACTATCTCCTCACATCTTTGTGTCTGGAAAATTAAATCACCCTTTGGCTTACTGAACCATTGCCATTATGATCCCAACGTATTTTACTTGTTTATGTTTTAAGTGTTAAAAATGTACATGATAGATTTGCGTGTATATACACATATACATATATATGGCATCATGTTTTCTATCCCTTGATTCAGTCAGATGGAAGAGTTGACTATATTGGAGCCATTGTCTTAAATTAGATATGAACTTTGGCTCATTGAGATCATCTGCCTTTGACAACGGTTCTGTATAACTTGCTAGGGGGTTTCTCCATAATTGATCATCTTAATAAGTGTAGTCTGACATTTTACTCACACATACACACACACACATATATATATATGGAATCGCTTGCCTTTGGCAATTGGTTTGTTTTCTTCCGCTGGAGAGTTTCTCCACAATTGAGGCTAGCATTCAAACCATGAGCCTTACTAGCTCAGTTTTTCCCGCACTAAATTTGGCAGACAAGATCATGGATGACTCTAAAGTTAGTTTGATTCAGTTGCAGAGCTTGGATGGTTAGGTTGTAGTACTTGGCTGGTTAGGATGAGAGTCACACACAGAATTGGTTAACTTTACTTAATCCTGGTGTTCTTAAGCATTTAAACTTAGTTTCTTAGGGCAATCAGATCATATTATCACCATCATGTGTTGTATCTTGCTCCATGGTAAATGGGAGCTTGCTCTATTGCAGTGGTATATTGCTTCATTGTAATTCAAACCATGAGCCTTACTAGCTCAGTTTTTCCCGCACTAAATTTGGCAGACAAGATCATGGATGACTCTAAAGTTAGTTTGATTCAGTTGCAGAGCTTGGATGGTTAGGTTGTAGTACTTGGCTGGTTAGGATGAGAGTCACACACAAAATTGGTTAGCTTTACTTAATCCTGGTGTTCTTAAGCATTTAAACTTAGTTTCTTAGGGCAATCAGATCATATTATCACCATCATGTGTTGTATCTTGCTCCATGGTAAATGGGAGCTTGCTCTATTGCAGTGGTATATTGCTTCATTGTAATTCAGAGTATGTCTCTGTTGCAGGGGTTGGATGGTTAGGTTGTAGTACTTGGCTGGTGAGGATGAGAGTCAAACACAGAATTGATTAGCTTTATCCTGGTGTTATTAAGCATTTAAGCTTAGTTTCTTAGAGTAGTCAGATCATATTATCACCATCATGTGTTGCATCTTGCTCCACAGTAAGTGGGAGCTTGCTCTATTGCAGTGGTCTATTGCTTCATTGTAATTCAGAGTATGTCTCTGCAAAGTGGTAGAATAATACTTAATTTGTTATCTTGTTCTTTGTATTATTAATTTCCTATTTTCTGTCATGTGTCAACTATTCACTGCCTTAGGAAGAAGTGTGTGAAGTGGATCCTGGAAAATCCCAAACAAAATGTGTCTCCTAATGCAGGACTATATCAATCCTGAAAATTTGCTGAGGAGACCACTGAGAAAAAGATGCTTGAAGCATCTAAGGTTCAGAAGCCTTAAATCCGACTATCACATCATGCATGTTAAATTTTATTTACAGACATATATAAGCTCCATAGTGCTGAGTAGGATCAGGCTAGTTTGAATTCTTAAAGTAGGCATTTTTTTTTTGAAGATGGATAAAATTTCATTGGAAATCGATTAAACACAGTGATCCAAACATGCCATTGTTCTATAAGTTATACATTGCAGTTAAGTTCATTTGGACCTGTTTTGAAGTAGTCCAAAGGCCAAATGACAGATGCGTGTATGTGATGGAGACTACTTCGACAGGATCTGTGGTTATGTGAGCTTATTTGGCAGTGATCAAATTATATGCACTGTCCTCATTCTCAAAAAATTGTATTATGGCCACTTACTTATTCCATGAAAGGTGACATTAATGTTAGCAGATTCATCCCAGTTCTCAAAACAGGGAATGATTTTATTGACACTTTCAGTATCCCCCTAGGCTCTGAGCCCAGAAAAGTGCGTAGAATTCTACCGTAAGGCAACAACAAGGGGGAAAGTTGTTTTCTTCCCAGATTTGTATCAAACAACAAGGGGGAAAGTTGTTTTCTTCCCAGCTTTGCATTTGATATAGATTGGCATTGGTAGGCACAAGCCTTCTTTGCAAGCATTTGGTGTTGACTAGCTCAATGAGGAGGATCAAATCAAAAAGCTTAAGAATATATCCCAGACAAAGGAAGTGAACTATTTGGGAAAATGCCTCAAAGAAATGTGGTCTCAATGCCATTGAGACCACATTTCTTCATGGCATTTTTCCAAACAGTTCATTGTCACATTATATGCAAGAACATTTTTCCATACATGTTTACCAAAGCATTTTATTAAACAACACATTGCCTAGCAGCTATGGCTAGCAAGGAGCATGGAAGAGAATATGTGCAAAGCATTATAGATAGCAATACCAAAGTCACACCTCTGACAACCCATAAACATAAGTAAAATACTCCTACACACTAGAGTCCCCCCTTCTCTATAATCTAGGAATTTATGGCATTGGACCGGTTGGTGTTTAATTTAAAGCAAATGTTGGTTTAGCTTTACAATTTGCATAGAAAATAAGGAAATGAAACTTAGAAAACAAAGAAATAGGGTCAAAAATTCAACTTGAGAACTGAAATGAATCTACTAACATTAATGTCACCTTTCATAGAAATAAATAAGTGGTCAAAATACAATTTTTTGGCAATGAGGACAGTGCAAATAATCTGATCACTGTCAAATAAGATCATATACTTTGAAAAAATACATAGTTAAAAAACAGGATTATGACAATTTGTTAGCTTGAAAGACTATGCAATCACATTTTTATGGAGCTAAATCGTAGGTTTGCTATAACATCAATCATATTAGAGACATTGCTGCTACCAAAGTCTTTCACTCTTGCTTGAACGTGACAAATAAACCCTTGCACTAAGTCCAAAACAAATAAAAATTTAAACAAAAGAATGATGTCTCTTTTACATTATTTGAAGAATGATGCCTCTTTTACATTATTTGAAGATATGGTATGTTTTGTCTATTGAGGAAGCCTTCCAACTATGCCATCAGAGACTCAACAATGGGAAACCAAAATGTATACCTTATAACTCATTTAAGCATCTCCCTTTACCATCAAGAGCTGGACTGCACTGACCACTTGTACTTCCTCTTTGCTCTTAGCGTTTTAGGAATGGATTTTGCTGGTGCTATGTATATTGGTTTGCTTCCAATTAGAAAAATCATGAAGGCATATTCAATAACGTGTTTGATAGGATTTAGCATCTATGACACCGATCTGGTAAATCACATCTACAAGAGTGTGAATGTTATTATTCTCTGTTGTTGGATTTTAAACTGAGTTTAGGAAAATCAGGAAAACCACAGAGGATTTATATTGCGGAAGTTTTTTTATTACCAAACAAAATATAAAACACTGGCGAGTTGCAAATGAGTTATTTGATAGCCTAAAGGAACACTTGACTTTGACATTTGATATCTAATATGGCTACCCTCTCACAGACACAAATTGCAGCTTTCATTTAATAAGTAATATCATAATAGATTTAGAAAGAAATAAAATGCATCATGAAGTGATTCAGACATACACCAATTTCTATGCTATTGTAAAACTGAAATCAAGGCGCATGACCTATCTCAAGATTCTTTTCAGCCTCCACTCTGCCTGCGTCCAAAAGGAAACCTTGCAATGGGTATGGACACTCATCAAAGCATACACGTAATTGCGAGTTGACTCACTCACTTTTTAAGAGATTTACTCAATGTTGAAAAATACTAATCTACATAGGGTAAAGATTACCATTATGTTAAAACCTAAATGTGCACATTGTTAGGATCTTGGCAGTAATTTTTAATTTAATAAACATACTCTAAAACCTCCATGAAAGCCTCATTTTCAAGCTGCAAATTCACCAAATTGGAGAAGCGAAAGGTCATTACCAGGAGAGGGAGTTTGGAGGAGCCTCGAGACGACAGCGACAGGGAGGACACAGGAAATAGGGTGTGTGAACTATTTAACAGAATGCCTAAAAAAAATTGCGATCTCATGGAATACAAGATAGCAGGATATGCACAAAATGGAGTCGTTAAGAGGGCTTAGAAAATTTCAAAAAAATACCCTTGCTAGCGTTGGAACAGAGTATAGACATAAATAAAGTGTAATGAACAAGCTAATTTCGTAAGGGATTTTAGTTGCAACTGCATTGGTAGATATGTATACAAAGTGTGAAAGCATAGACAAGGCGTGCGATCTATTGAAGGAATGAGTCAAAGAAATATGGTCTTATGGAATGCAAAAATCTACAAGTTATAAGCCTGGAGGAATCGAACCTCTGACCAGTTGCTCCCGAGACCACATTCACCTGAAACATTTTCCCAAACACTCCATTGTTTTGACTATGCTAGCACATTTTCCACACATCTCAACCAAAGCATTATATCAAACATCTCAACGCCTTGCTCCCATCGCCAAGAGCCTAAAAGAGATGCTTTCGAAAAAGCCATGGAAACTTCAAATAGCATTGACAAAGCAATGAAATATATTCGGGTAAATGCATCAAAAAAATTTGGTCTCATGGCTTTGGCCGTTCGGCACCTTCCATCAATCCACAATAAAAATACAGTTGCAAAACAACCCTCAGTAGCAAGAAACCAGTGTAACATTTTACCTCAAATGCTTGCTGCTTCGAAGAAGACTCAAGCTTGCCTCCAAAAGCTACCTCCATGTCCAAGCCGAGGCACACCAACGCGCGTTTCTGCCATGCGCGAGCAGGCTTTAGCGACAGCTTTCGACCGGACATCTGCAGAATGAACCAAGACCGTACATGCCATGAACAAAGACACCTAACAGGAAGAATGCCACCTGACGCCATGAAGAATGCCCGCTTGCAAAATGTGAAAGCAATATGCAGCCATGTGCCCATCTCGTCCATGTGCCGCCCTTGAAAAAACCAGACAAAAACTTAGAGAAACAACCGTAATATTTCACCCTCTCCTGATGATTGGACAGACTATTTAAAATTAATGCAAAAACACTTAAACCCCAAGAAATTAGGCTCTATGAATCCGGGGCAAGATAAACTCTGATTTTTTTTTTGCACTTTGGTCTATCAAAAACATTAGTCTCTGCTTATAAACGCAGGGACTAATAATCATGATGTCATAAAAACTAGCACTTGCACCAAGAGGTGCAAGGGTTTAGTGATAGAAAAATATATAACCTCCTCTTTAATTCACTTTTCTTAATAAATGAGTTAATTTAAAAAGAAGCATCCAAAATAATATTTGTATTCAAGAGTATATGATTTTATATGTGTGTGTATGTATATATATTAAAAAAATTCTAAATTAATTTAGAAAAATCAAAATTATAAAACATATTTCTATATTTTAAACATGTTTATATACATATATATTTAAAATTACTTCAATTATATGTATAACACTTATAGTTGAATTTTTTTTCTAAATTAATTTAGAAAAATCAAAATTAGAAAAACATATTTCTATATTTTACTCTTCATTATAATTTACAATAAAAAATTTAAAAATTAGAAATAAAAATCTAAAAAACTCACAAACTTAATATTTAAAAAAATCATTTAATTTTATTTTTTATTTATAAAATAATTTATATTATAATTTTTCATTAAAATATAATTAAATAATTTTATATTATTGACAACAAAAATCAAAACCATTTTAAAATATTTCTATGAAATAAATAAACTATTTTTTTTTTAAAATTAATTGTTAAATAATTTTATAAATGCATATTAATTTATTAAAAAAACTCAACACTTTAAATTTTTATGCAAAGCCATTTACATATGTGTTGCCTTATCCTACTACGCCATTCCTCCTTTTTCTGTGCTATTCACTAAATGTGAGGACCAACGAAAAAAGAGTTGTATACCAACGAAAAAAGCACTGTATACCGACATGAAACAGATTTTGGCTCAGAGTGCATTCACAATATATAACCTATCAACTAAATATTGGGAGTAGACCTAATAAATAACCACTAGATGGAATAAAGCCTGAAGACAAGGGATGCAACTAGAAAATAGCTACATCACCTTATGTAAAAATAAGTGCAAGTGATCTATCTGACACTCAATCCATCCATTATTAACTGCAAAAAAATATGCATTCTATAAGATAAGAATAAATACGATATTACTATCATTCACTCAGCATTGAAACCTGTTTGATACCCCTCAACTTCATGCCATTCCTTGAAGCTTGTGCTTTGTTTCATCTTTTGCATAATGTTAAATATTTGTCTGCAGATTTTATTATGTCAATAGACAATTTTATGGGGATAGATATATGGAGCAGAAGCTGGAGTAAGAAAGGAGGGGCGTTCAACAACGACTGGAATGAGATTTGCCATATAAAGCCCTACCAAGTTGAAAAATGATAGGAATAGAAGGTGTTCGGGTGGGGAGTTATGTTCTCCAACTCAGCCCACAATGAAATGGAAGCCATCTGTCCCTGCATCGATGTAGGCATGTATGCAAAATGTGGAAGGATAGAAATGACATGTGAACTATTTTATAAATGCCACCTGAAAACATTAGTTTCTCCCCAACAGTGCCTAAAGCATTAGAAAAGCATGAAAAGTTTTCCCCTGCTCGTTGCACATTTGTCAAAAGAGTTTTTCCCTCAAATTTGTTAATCCAAAAATCAAAAACTCCGAGAAAATACAGGGGTGAATAAAAAAAAGGCAAAATTTCCATTTTGAAAATAAACGTGCTCCGGAACATCCGCTGAACTGACGCAGTTTAAAAAATAAAAAATAAAAAATTATTGACTTTACCTATATAGGGTCTGAAAGAAATTTAAAAGAAAACATAATATATTGTATTATAGCTGGGGTCTTTAAACTTACTTCATCATGATATAATTTAAGAGTAAGCTGATGAATTATTACTGTAGACACCTAAAACTGTCCTGACACTATGCATACTTGATTTAGCATATTAATACTATTTTCTAGTCTATTTCTCATAATCGGTTCATTTAATTAAATAATGTCAATTATTTGGTTAAATTCACCTTTTCTCCTATTAATTAAATGAATCAATTTTTTTTAGTTAATTCATTATTCTTCATACCAATCATTCTCATTTGATTAAATAATGTAAATTATTTAATTAATTATCATTAATTACACTTTTGATTAAATAATTCATGATTATTTAATTAAAGCATCGAACCTCACTCACTTGCACAATTAAATAATTTAATTAGCTAATTTCTTTCAACCTTCCGCCTTCATCCACTTGCACAATGGATGTTCTCTTGGAATATTCCATTTTTGAATTCAAATATTTCCCTCTATATGGAAATATCTCAAACATTCCTCCCAACATATTTCCTAAAAAAATAGGGAATTAGTTGAGTCTCTCATGGATTTGAGACCATTGATCTAATCCTTGATCCATGCCTCATAGAATTTCAACCATTGGATTGATCCTTGATCCATGAACTCACTCCTTCAATTCAATTTCATCCATTGATTAGCCAATTCGATCTTCACTGTTGATTTTAATTTCATAAATCTATAAATAGCACCCTCTTTTTCTATGAAAAAGGCTCCACAAGCTTTGAGTAAAATTACTCTTTTAAATTGAATCTCCGATTTGACCAATTTGAGAGCTTGCGAGAAGATTGAATTCATAATTCCATCCATTTGCTTTGCAATATCAAATATTTTGTCTAAATTGCAACACTCCATATCCATGAAGGGCATAATCCCCTAATGGGATTGAGGTTCACACTTGCTTGATTAGCTTTCATTTGAATTTGTGTTTTTCTTTCATATTTTGAATTCAAATTGAGCTTGCAAATAATAATTTTATTGAGATTTATATGTTAATTGATCTTAATCTTTGTTAATTTAGGTTCAATTTAGCTTTAGTAGGTCAATTGAGTTTATACATCTACATAATGGCACACTCGAGATCAAAATTTCTATGATATAAGGTTTCACCAACTATGACAAATCATGAGGCTCGTTTGATAAAGGTTTTTTTCAAGTTAGAGGTTATATCATTAAGGAATATACCTCTGTGTAGATAGGTGAAAATGCCATGGTACCCTAGTGAACTGGGACCAACAATTACACACACGAATTCTGATTCTGGAACCTCAAATGCTGGTATGAGAAGTTGTTCCACAAGGAATTCATATTTGGAGCTATTCTTTGGAATGTCTAGTAGTGACCCTATAACTTCTCCATTGCATCAACTGCTCTGTTATTGACCCTTTGTATTTTCTTAAAAGGTATGTCAAAAAAAAAACTCCTTGCAAGTACCCACCATTTTCTTGTATGGTGTAAGCTTATCATCTTTTGTTTGATAATCAATATTGACTTGCTTAACTTTTAGTTGTGAGTCCCCATATACTTGAAGCTCCTAAATTTTCCATTGAATCATTGTTCTTAATCCTGTGATCAATGCTTCATATTTTTCTATGTTGTTGGTACAATGAAATGCCAATCTGAAGGATTTAGGTATGTAATCTCCTTACGAAGTGATGAACAATATTCCCGCTCCTGACCCATGTTGAGTGTGTGAACCATCAAAATACAAATTCCACTGTGTGGATGTTATGAGAGTAAAGATAGATTCATCTAGAAACTTTGATATCAGTGGATTCTTTGCTCCTAATGGTGATTCGACCAAATGATCTGCTATGACTTGTCCTTTGATCGCTTTTTGATTTACATATTCAATATCAAACTCACTTAGGATCATCACCCATTTCACCATCCAACCAGTGAGTGTAGCTTTAGACAAAAAATATTTCAAAGGATCAAAGTTTGAGATGAGCTTAACTTGATGTGATAACATATAGTGCCTTAACTTCTAGGATGCAAATACAACTGCTAGATATGCTCTTTTTATAGGTGAATAATTAAGTTCAAAACCAACTAAAGTTCTACCGATATAGTAGATGACTCATTCCTTTCTATTTTTGTCATGTTGAGCTAGGAGAGCTCCTAGCACTACTGAAGTTACAAATACATACAAAATCAAAGCTTTTCCCATTATTAGTAGCATCAAGACTAGTGGTGTGGCCATATAATCCTTAAGTACATAAATGCTTGTTCACAATTCTCACCCCATTTGTAATCTACAGGTCTTTGCAGAGGAGATGTGTGAAAGGATGACACTTATCTACTAGCTATGCTTGAACCTCCTATTTGATTGAAGTTTTCGCTGAAGGATTTTCAACTGCTTGAGTGTACGAGGTGGTGGCATCTCCATAATGGCTTTTACTTTTGCTAGATCAACTTTGACACCTCTTCGTGATATTATATACCCTAAGAGACTCCTTTTGGCAACACCAAGGACATAATTTTTTGGATTCAATCTTACATTGTATTTTTCAAGCCTGTCAAAAATCAGCCCTAGTACATCCATATGTCCTTTCCTTGTTAATGATTTGGCCAAGATGTCATCAACATAATCTTCACTGTTTTGTGAATAATACCATTAAATATTAACTGCATTTCCCTTCGATATGTAGACCCTACATCTTTCAGACCAAATAGCATTACATTCCAGTAGTAGGTTCCCCATGGACACGTGAATGGTATTTTGTGTTGATCTTCTTTAGCAATTGTAATCTGATTATACCCTAAAATCCCATCCATGAGTGATAACATTTCATTCCCATCCATGAGATCCACGATGATATCTATATGTTAGGTATGTGGAAATCATCTTTGGGAAATGCTTTGTGTAAATCTCTAGTCAGTATAGATCTGTATACCCCTAGTAGGTTTGGAAACTGGAACCAGATCAGAAGCCCACTCAAGATTTAATCAATTGATCAAATGAACCCAACATCCAGTAACTTTTGTAGTTCCACTTTAACTAGCAATGCTATCTGGGGATGCATCTTTCAGAGCTTTTGTTTGAATGGCTTTACATTTGGATTTACTGTAAGGTGATGGACCACCAAGGATATATCAAGATCGGGCATATCAACATACGACCATGCAATAATAACTTCCTTTCCCTAAGAAATTGTGCTAAATTCTATGTTTCTTCATCATTTAAGGATGAAGCATGGAATGTGACTTGTGGAACTTCTTTTGATTCCACATTGACTGGAAAAGATGGCTCTACTAGCACTGTTGTTCTTTCTTGCTCTAAATGGGGAGATTGAATCCTCCATCATCAAGTTCCTCAGAGAGGTTTTCACTTTTGTATGCATCCTTTGTTTTTACTATTTTCCAATCAAGAAGTTCCACAGTGTGGTCTGACTTAAGGATGGTGTAGTGATTTTCAAATTATCTCTTTTATGATTGGAGGACCCAATTGTCTCCCCAAAGTAGGCATTTGTGTCTAGCTCAATATCAAATATTTCTTTGTGATCTCCAAAGATGTCATTTCATGCTCCCATGAATTCTGAAAATGCCTCGTCATTTTCTAATGAATCTAGAACTGGTGTGTTGTTGGTCACAGTTGATTAATTGAGGATAAATGAGGGTTACTTCATTGGCTTAGGTTGGTAAAGAGAAGGAGGTAGTGGTAATCATGTATATCGATGCGTGCTCAAATAGATCCATGATACAAATTGGTTCATCATCAATGTTCATTTACTGAGATATATTTAACCATAAGGAAGCTTTATTGTCTTTGATTGAAATATCGTTAACCTTAGGGACAACATTTTTTCTCGAGGTGTACCCAAGACCAATATTCTTGATGCATTGTACAAGAATGATTGGTTCTCTCATTCCTTGTTGATTTAGGCCAAGGCGTCCTATGCTTGTATAACACATATTCTTCACCAGTTGAAATCCCTAGCTACTTGTATCTACTAATAATGGGAGTTCTTCTTTTTCCTCTTGATATATCCATTGTGATACATTCCCATCATCATGATTTCACTATTCAAGTCTCCCCATTTTTGAAATGTGGTTTATTTAATCTTCTTAGTGACCTTCTCAATGTATTGTAGTTCTCCATTAGTTTTTGGATTTGAGTTCAACTGTCCAAGAAAAAAAAATGATAGGTTGTATTCTCCACAATCATTAAATCCTTGGTTTTGATCTTGATATTTGGTATTACTACTTTAGGCTCTGATGTAGAACTTGATGTTGATGCTAGTGTGAGCAGATCAACAAAAGAGGAAGGTACATGAACCTCATCATTCCTAGGGACTTGTAACACCTTCTCATACTTATATTCTAGTCCTTTACAATAAAAGAAAGGTTGTGGATGACCATGAATGGTGATCTCCTTGCCATTATAAGGAAATTTAAGACATTGATGATAAGTGGATGCCACTACTTGTATCACATGAATCCATGGTTGACCAAGTAGGATGTTGTATGGTAAGTCTAGATTCAAGACTTGGTAGGTTGTGTGTGCTATAGCGGGTCCCACTTGAATAGGTAGTGTTATGGTACCTTTTGAATCTCTTTCTTCATCATCATAGCCTTTGATTGTTGCTCCTCTACTTCTTTCTATGACTTCCTTTGAGTAGCCCAAGTGTTTGATTAGCTAGAGGGAACACATGTTTAAACCCACACCCCCATCTATTAAGACCCTTTTTACTTTTCTTTGTGCATAAAACACCTCAAGATGGAGTGCATGATTGTGAAATGATTGGGTTGGAAGATCATGTTCTGTGAATAGCAGACGACCTACCATGCCTTAAAATTGCTCGATATCAATGTCATTAGGAACATTAGATGAAGACAAGGCCTTTTCAAGAGTCTCCTTATGAGCGGGTGATATCTTTAACAATTCTAGAGTGGATATTTGGGCTGGTGTCTTCTTGAGTTGATCAAGAAGACTATAATCATTGTATTTTCTTTGGATGATACATTTGGCGGTGAAGGAGCCCCTTATATTGTAATTTTTCCTCATCCTGTGGTAACTCCACACTTAGGATTTCTTCCTTGGATTGTGATGACAGACGCATGATTATCAGATGAATGTGTGTTTCCTACGGAATTATCGTAGACATGACTCACTTGGTTAAACACTTTCCATTTTCCCTTATCATTTCGTTGTACATGATCTGGCATGGAATTCTTGTAAATTCCAAGGTCCTTGTTTCTTGACGTTCCTGCTTGTTGATCAACGTTTATATCCCCATGTCTGTAACGTTTTGGATAATTTTTTTCAATTTCATGCAACTAGATGTCTTGTGACCTTTTATACAGTGATATTCACAAAAATATATTTCTTTGTACCATGTGCATTTAACCTTAGGTTTGGGGTATTGACGAAAATCAAGAATCTTAATAAGATTAGTTTGTAGTAATTGATTCAAGACAATTTCAACGGGTTCTCCCAAATGAGTGTATTTTCGTCTTTGGGGATAATTATTTGATTGTGATTGTCCTTGTTAATTGTTAATCATTTGTACATTTTTTTTGGGTTGGTTGTTGTTGAAATGTAGATTTGGGAGAAGGAGCATTAATAACCACCTTTGCATTCACAACATCATTATTAGTAATGTTCTTATTTTTAGCCCAAAATCAAGGTTTATCCCTATTGCTTGATGATGGTTTACTTGTTGATATTTGGATGACTCCTTTTGCTATTAGAAATTTTTCAATTGTAATCCCTTTTGAGATTAAACCTTCAAATGTGGAGACACATTGCATACATAGTTGGAAAGAAAATTAGTTTCTAGATTTCTAGCAAGTATTTCTACTTGTTTTTCAGGAATGGGCCATTTACAATTGCTAGATTTATGTCTCCAACATTGTAAAAATGTAGCAAAAGGTTCTCCTCTATTTTGTTTCAATGTGTAGAGGTCTTCAAATGTAATGTTGGCATCAATGTTATATGAAAAATGTGTGACAAATTGATCAATAATATCTTGGAATATTCTAATGCCTTGTGGGAGGTGTGAAAACCACTCCATTGCTAGTCCACCCAAGCTCCTTGGGAATAGTCTCATAAGATAGGAATTGTTATAAGAGACCTCCATACAAGCAACATATAAATCCCTTATGTGTTCTTCTGGATTTCCTCGTCCTTTGTACTTGTCAAACTTTGCGATCTCAAAGTTTGGAGGGAAAGGTAACATCATGATGCTCCTATCAAATGGATAGGGGCATAAGTATTGAACTACACATGACTTTCTAACTTTTCTTGCTTGAATATCTTGTATCCTTTGTGTTAACGTTTGTATTTGTGAGGAAATATCCTTGTTTATAGTGATCAATGGTGGAACATGTGTGTGATCTTGATACGATGGTGCATTGTATGAATGATATTGTGAGTTTGAAGGGGGTGTTTGAGTTGTGTTATATGTTTCACCATATTGATATTGTGGTGTAGCATTTCCTTGAGGTTGAATGTATTGTTGACCTTGGGAATTAAGGTATTTATGATTTTGAGACCCAAGGTATTGTTGTCCTTGTTGTTGGGCAAGCATATGTTGTGTATACATTTATTGTGCTTGCATTGGATCATGAGAAAACCCTTGTTGTTGACGCATGTGTCAATGAGAAAACCCTTGTTGATTTGGGATAGTATGAACTGATTGGAGAAAATGTTTTGACTTGGGATATAATTTTGATTTTGAATTTGGTATTGAACATTGTTTTGATTTGGGTGACCTTGATTTTGCAGTGGCACCCCCTCTTGATTTTGACCTACATTTTGATTTGGAACCACATTGTTTTGACTTGGGTGACCTTGATTTTGCACAATGTATTGATTTTGACCTATGTTTGGATTTTGAGTTATGTTAGGATTTGAACTCATGTTTGTATGTGGAACCATGTTAGGATTTAAACCCATGTTTGTATGTGGAACCATGTTAGGATTAGAACCCATGTTTGTATGTGGAACCTTGTTTGGATTAGAACCCATGCTTGTATGTGGATGGTTTTGATTATTTTGACTTTGGTTTTTTATAAGGTATTGATTGGTATCCACATTTGATTTGGAAGATTTTGGACTATGTTACTTTGATTTTTCAATTGATTGTTTTGTGGTTGTGATTGATTGCAAGCTTGAATCAAAGTTTAGTGAGTAGAAGGTGATTGATTAGCCCTATGTCCTACCAAGTTTGGATTTGATATAGTCAATGTAGGTGTACTTGAAGCATTTTGAGTAGCTACATTTCCTACAATTTTGTTGGTATTGTTTGAACTTGGAATATTTTGTGAAGGATTCTCATGTTGAGTTGAATGATTATTGTAGCACCCCCTTGTGTAGTCACCATTGGTTGTGGTAATTGTTTGATCACATTGTGTATAAAGGATTCACTCCCTTGTGGGTGATTCCTTGAGGCATATTGAGCAAAATCTTGATCTTGTGATTGTGTGGGTTGTTCAAGGGGTTGTTCCTTCAATGTGTTGATATCAAGTTAGATGGAAGTTTAGCACCAATTGTACAAGTTTAATCATGTATTGTGTAGGGTCTTGTTTCATTAGCATTTCCATTACATGAATAAAATCTTGGTTTTTTGAAACTCTAGGATATCCTCTTGTGTAACCTCACGTAGTGGTTTTGGTTCTTCAATATAAATAGTTTCCACTTGTGGTTTAGTTGTGTTTGTTTGAGGGTTCGTTGTTGTTTGAGGAACCTCACTTGTTTTAGGTATTCCAAATGGTTGATCTTTAACATTTCATTTAGAATCTCTTGATTCAATAATGTTAGACTCCATAGCTTTTTTGTATTGTGATCTTGTTGTGACCATACAAGGTTGGAAATGTATTCTGTAACCTCAAAGTTGTTGTTAAATATGAATTCTTAGTTTTATTTGGACAATGGCGATGATGTTGATATGAATTATATGCAACCTTTGATTTTGGACTACACGTAGGATTTGATTGTGTTTATTTTGATGTTTTGATTTTGATGATTATGAATTTCACCACCTAGGGAGTAGACTTATGACTCCAAGGTTAGTTTTTCCACAATGATGTTTTCTAATTTAACCCTAAATGCCTTGAAAAAAGACCATTTTCAAAGATAAGGCTAAATTAGTGGATATGATAAAAGATTTCAAACCTAAGTGATTGATGTCCAAATGTTTTAGTTTGTTTATTTGATATGAGATGTTGATGATGTTTGATGAAATGTTTGATATTTTTGATGTTGGGTGAATTTGATCCCTAAATGACAACCTAAGATTATGACAATTTTCTAATGATTTATGATAAAAACCTTGTATGATAACCCAACAATTTATTTTGATAAAAACAACTTTAAGCATATATTTTGTAATTTGCTTTGTTCAATTTTTCAATATTTGATGGAGGATAATGTTTTGGAACTTAAAGATAACTCAAGAATTGTTTTGATAAAAACAACTTCAACTATAAATTTCCTTATTTGTTTTGTTTGAAACCAAGTAACCAAACATTTTTTCAAATCAAGTAACCCAATGTTTTTGAATGTTGTGACCAAGTGGATTCCTGCTTTGTGGGTTCAATTCTTAAAATATGATTTTAGGCATATATTTATTTTTACCACATAGAAAATATTGATTATCAATTGTTTAAGAATAATACATCTATAACAAAACAAGTTTTTTTCCACAAAAGCTTGATATTGTGAAAACCAAAGTGCTAAGTTATAGTTCCCTAGGATTTTATTTGACACAATTGCACAAAGATATAAACAAAATTACTAGGCAACACACTAAGATTGTTTTTATAAAAACAAGTATACTTAGATGCATTGCAATAGTATGATGTCCTTCAAATGTGTACAAGAGTGTTCAAAGTGTTTGAAGTTTTTGGCATTACCAAGTTAATGTTTGTTTTGAGTGTTTGAATGATAAGCAATGTATTTACCGACTCAATGGGTAAAGGATATATTTCATGAGCTTTCCTCAACAAAGCCCACTAAGCATGGATTGATAGAACACAAATCAAGCACATTTATATTTTATTCAAGTAGGTATATCTCTTAAGAAAGTTTCATACAATAAAATACCTAGCTTGAGTGGATGACTAGAGTAAGCATGCATACACGATACACCTCTTACCTAAAAAGGAAAAGTTCCTTATAAGGTATTTTTTTCCTCAACAAGAAATTAGTACATGATGAATATCTTCATGGAATGACATTGTTCCATTGTACCTTCTTAAGAGGCATTCGAAAGTCTTAGGCCTCTAAACAAATAGGTTTGTAGTGGATATTAGGTGAACAACGCCAACCTTTCGGTAGACTCCTGTGGAAAACCCACAGATAAACGAAGTGCTACATGCATGGTTTGACCTAAAAATTTTGATCTTAGCCAATTTATATAGCATGCCCATAAACGTTGCTTGAGGTCGCCTTGAGTTCTCCTTTGCGGGATGTATCTCAAAGAAAGGCCTCCTAATTTCAATATGAAAACATGAAGGAGATGTTATTTCTCTTCACCCAAGATCGCACAAAGCATAAGGGGAGTGGATACGTAGCAAAAAATTGTAGGGTTTGCAATGAACAAATAGTGCAAACTAGAAGTATTTCTCTTCACCCTAGATCACACCAAGAGCAAGGGGAGAGGATACATACTTGTTCGTCTACAAAAAAATTAATACACAACACACACTATTGTTCATTTTAGGTACACCGATGATAAATGCAAATAAATTTTAAACACCAAAAAGAAGTGAGATTGTTTTGTTCAATTTTAAACCGAAAGTAAGGTGAGATTGTGTGGTTCAATTCTTAAGCCCAAATTGAAAATGAAAGTTGTATTTGTCCAATTGTTAAGCACAAAATTCAAGATGTGAAGGTTCAATTATTAAGCACCAATGTAAAATGAACCTAAGTTAAATATTTGAATGAAATTGCTCTTAGGTTATCCTTCAAATGAGTGTTGATAAACACTTTGTAAAATTGATAAACTCGTGATGATAGTGTCAATAAACACTCAACTTCAAATCTTGAGACTTCGTCCAACTTTTACAAAAAAGATTAGACTTACAAAATCAAAAAACAAAAAACCAAGTTAGGGTTAGAAACCAAAGAAACCTGAAATTCAAATGATAAACTAAGAAATTAGCTCTTTATTTTACTTGCAAGTGCGCGACTTTTTCAAACAAGTGTGTTGCTCTGTTGAACAAGTGCACTGGACTATGATTGACAAGTGTGTTGCTATTTACAACTGTGTCACTCTACCTCAAAACAAGTGCATCACCCTTTTACAACATTGCTACTCTATCAAATCTACAAATAGAATATAAGAAATTAACAAGTGCATGAGCCTTTGACAAGACAACTACATCGCAATATATAATTACGCTGCAATATTACAACTGTGCTACAATACTACAAGTGTGTCACTATGTATCTGACAAGTGCATTGCTCTGCTTCTTGTTCATACAAAACATGAAAATATAAAGAAATTTTTTTTAGCTAGGGACATAGGGTCCCACCGGGCGTGCTGTTATCTAGATACATATAATCTCAATTGACCTACTAAAGCTAAATTAAACCTAAATTAACAAAGATTAAGATCAAATAACATATAAATCTCAATGAAATTCTTTGAAAGCTAAATGTGAATTCAAAATATGAAAGAGAAAAATAAATTCAAATGAAAGATGATCAAGCAAGTGCAAACCTCAATCCCATTAGGGGATTATGTCCTTCATGGATGTGGAGTGTTGTAATTTAGACAAAATCCTTGATATTGCAAAGCAAATGGATAGAATTATGAATTCAATTATCCCACGAGCTCTCAAATTGATCAAATTAAAGATTCAATTTAAGAGAGTAATTTTACTCAAAGCTCGTGGATCCTTTTTCATGGAAAAAGGGGGTGTTATTTATAGATTTGTGAAATTGGAATCAATGGTGAATATTAGATTGGCTAATCAATGCATGAAATTGAATGGAAGGAGTGAACATGGATCAAGGATCAATCCAATGGTTGACATTCTGTGAGGCATGGATCAAGGATCAGATCAATGGTCTCAACTCCATGAGAGACTCAACTAATTCCCTATTTTTTAGGAAATATATTGGAGGAATGTTGGAGATATTTCCATTTGGAGGGAAATATTTGTTGGTAGATGGTCAGTGCTCCCCTCGGGATTCATGACATGGCTTAACTGCCTCCCGTGGGGGTGCTACCACAATAGTGGTTTACACTTTCTGGGAGATCCTAATTTTTGCTAAAATCACATATTTTTAGAAAATATAATGATTTAAGCCTTGAAAAGTTCCATTTAAAGGATTCCAATTGAAGAGGGTTTGATCAAACCACCTTAGAGCAAGCCCCCTTGGATAGAACCCTACTAGTTTTAAACCATACTTATAACAAAGTCTCTTTTACACCTATCAAAATGTTGATAAAAAACCACTTTTGATTTACCTTTTGGGGGATCAAATGAATTAATTTAAAATTTATTGTTTGTAAGTATGTAGTCCTTATTATAAGCTTCCAAAAAGGTATAATTTTAATTAAATTTAATTTGATTATTATATTTATTTTTTATTTCTTGTGAATGTAGGTTTTTCACTGAAAATCAAGCTCTATGTTCTATAGATGTAGAAAAATAGAATATTATCAAAAAAAAATTTGAAAAATATGAGCACCATATATTGAAGTCCTTGATCTAACAAAAAAAATAAAATTGAATTTTGACACATACAAAAAAAATTGTGTTATACGGTCCACCTATATCTGAATTGTAATTGGTTTGACTTCAAAACTTGATTAAGGGAGAAATATTCAATAAAACACTATGAAACAAATTGGAAGCACTAGATATCGTAGTTAAAAATCTAAATTAACAAAAAGAGAATTTTATTCTTCATGGAAAAAAAAATTATGTGTTACACAGTGAGCGTCATTCCTTAAAAATTGTGTTTACTAAAAAAAACTAGTTTTTGAAGGAGATGGAAAAAGAAGTGCAATTTGATTCCAAAAATTTTGAAAAAAAATAATTTAGAATATACAAAGAAAATTTTACAAATCACTAGTTTGCATCACCTTCAAATTCCTCACGGTTTAGCTGCTATAAGTGTCTGAAAGTGAAGATTTAGTTAGAAAAAATCAGTTCAGTGTCTAGTTTGGCCAAAAATTGTAAACCAATATTGTGGGATCACTCGTGGATCTATTAACTCTGGTGATTGTATTGGGCATTAACAGATTGATCTTTTGATGCAATGACAACTGCGGGACCAACAATTGGTATTAGAGCCAAAGGTTCTAGGTTCAAATCCCCTTGGGTAACGCCAAGGGGGAGATTGTTGGCAGATGGTCAGTGATACCCTCAGGATTCATGGCATGGCTTAACCACCTCACGTGGATCCAACAACTCTAGCAGTTGTATTGAGCATTAATAGATCAATCTTTTGGTGTAATGACAATCGTGGGGCCAACAATATTTGAAAATTCAAAAATGAAATATTCTATGGGAATATCCATTGTGCAAGTAGATGTAGTTGGAAGGCTGAAAGAAATTAGCTAATTAAATAATTAATTAAAATTATTTAATTGTGCAAATGAATGAGGTTAGATGCTTTAATTAAATTACCATGAATTATTTAATCAAAAGTGTGATTAATGACAATTAATTAAATAATTTACATTATTTAATCAAATGGGAATGAAATTAGTATGAAGAATAATGAATTAACAAAATAAATTTAATTTGTTTAATTAATAGGAGAAAGGTGAATTTAAACAATTAATTGACATTATTTAATTAAATGGAGGAATTATGTGAAATAGACCAGAAAATGGTGTTAGTATGTGAAATCAAGTATGTGATACTATCAGGACAATTTTAGGTGTCTACAATTACCATTATATTTTCTTATTATTTAAGAATAATGATTAATACTAAATTTCAAGTAAAATTCCAACCAAATATAATGGTGAATATACTATGCTTTTCTTTATCTTGTGTGGTTTAAATGGGTGATTAAATAATATCAATTCTTTCATAAGCATCAATTAGTTATTATGTAAGGGCCAAAAAAATAATAATATTTATGAATTTGGGTAAGGCTAGGAAAACACAAAATTTTAAGTAATTGATTGAGTTGGTTTTAATGATAAATTGACAAGGTAGGATGTCAAATACATGAACTTAAAGATTAACTTGTTAAATCAAAAGTTGTAGTCCAAATAAGATCAAAAAAAAATTGATTGTCTCTAACTTCACAAAATGACAACCTTGAGGTTATGAATAGAGAGAGAGAGGGCCTTATTGGTACTAATGAGCACCTTAGGATTGTTAAAGCAAGGTATGGAAAAAGTGTTGACTTCTCTTATTCCTTGGTTGAGTCCCAAACTTGAATTAAGTGTTGTATGGGATGAATACCTACAAGTAATGATAAGATTCTTGAAAATTGATTGGTAGTAAACAATGTAATTTGTTCAAGACTTATTATTAGAGAAATCCTTGAATTGGGTCATTGGTAATCTAGACACACTCATTGTTGCATTGTAAATGCAACAAGGACAAGTGTGCATGTATTATATTGTGTCGATAATGATACATGTGGTAGAGTTTGGGAGTGTTAAAAAAAATTGTTGATTCAAGTTTCATGTCCATGAATAAAAATGTGAACATGACCCTAGTTAATGAGCATTTTGTTTTTGATAAGATAAGAAGCATTTACAGGGTGATGTACCCTTTACACATCGATCCTTAGGGGCCAAAAAGGATCAGGTCCATAGAACATAACAATAAAAACCACCAAAACAAAACATAGTAACAACAAACAAATAGTCGACAAAAAACAACCCAACAGACGAGACACAACAAGAATAGACTAGCTAGCATTCTCCCAATTCTGGGAGAGGAGGCAAACAACATCCTCCACAACCTAGTTGGCGCCTTCCTCCATAGCCTTCTGATCCATTTCATTCTTAAGAATAGCTGAAAGGGTGTTAGTCACATGGTGGACCATCTTGATAGTGAATCGAGCCATATCAGTGAACTTTTTTCTCGAGCTTCTCCACCCGCTCTAGCAGCATGTGATGATCCTCCCCTTTGTCTGCAATCTTCGCTATGTATTCCTGCTCCATTGCCTAAGGTTCAGAGAACTGGGAAGTTGAATTCTCCTTAAGGATTTTTTTGAGGTCAGAAAAGTGGTTAGGCCCTTCAACAAATTCCTCCTCCTCTTCTTTGTGTCTTCCTCATCTCAATTTCCCTTGCTAGCAAACTGCTCCTCATCAGTAGAAATTTCATTAGTCTGCACCTTCTTTCTATTTTTCGCCAACTTGCCAAATCTCCTAATGCTGGTATTTTCAACCCCTATCTCCACCTTAGTAGCAATCATAGTATCCCCCTTGGAGTCTCTACCCACCACATTCTTTTGGTTGTAGCCAGTGACTGACAGCTCCACCAGACCTTTCCCTTCTTTCACTTTTTTCTTGGCTACAGGTTTGTTGTCAGACTTGTCAAAGGTGGATTTGAGCTCATAGAGCCCAGCCACAACATTTGACTGAGCAAGCCTCACACTCCCCTTTTTCTTTTTGGCAGGCAATTTAGGCATGGGGGCTTCAATATTCCTAGGAGGGGTTTTCCTTTTGGGTCCCTTAGACTTAGCCAGAGATATTGGTCTGAGTAGGGGGCTCAACTTCCTTAATGCGGACAGTGGAAATGGGTTTGGCTGGGTAGAGAGTGAGGTGAAAATGATAAAGCCTCAAGATGAGGCCTTGGTGGAGTGGCAGGGGAGGAGAATCCTCAGGGTTTTGGGTAGTAGATTGTAAGCATTTCTCAACAGAGCTTTCCAAACAAGTGATTAAGAAAAACGGGAAGCTCAACAACATTTTATGGTGGAGGTGATTTAAAAGAGGGAAATGATAATAATATAAATTTTTATATCTACCCTCTAAAGTGACATACTTCATGAGAGTGAGGCAGACCCGGTCCCACAGCTGTGGGAGAGATTCTCTTTCAAAGCCATACTGGGAGTGGAGAGGTTTTTCATTTCTTGTAAAGAAGGCATTAAGGCTCTCATTACCTTGAGCCTTGGTGCACTTAGGATACTTCTTCCTGGTACAAGAGAGCCCCATCACCTGAGCAATCACCTCCTCATTGACCTCGAAGGAAATTTTTCCCCTCGTAACCCTTCTATCTTTCCAAGAGCTCGCGAATTGCGTCGACATCCTCGGATCATGACCAACCAAGCATTCCATTAAAGGCACCAGTCTACCTTTGACACAGATGTGCCAAACTAGCAGGTCCTTGTGAAATTCCCCATAATTGTCCAGCTCTATCCTCACCCTGTCACCACCCATTTCTCCACTCTGCAAAAAGGTTAAAATTTTTGTTAATATGAGAGGTCACCCAAACACTTCTTTTAAGCCAACCAAGAAGGGTCTGAGTAATCAAGATGATATGCAAGACACACACTTCAAGAGTTAAATCCAAAAAGGAAATCTCTGCGAGCCCATTAATGAAAATATTTAAACACCTGCGGCCAGGTTTATGAAAAATAATGAAATTGGGAGGTTTACCTTCCATGTTGCCATAGCACAAGTTTCGATGGTGGTTGGCCATGGGGCCAAATTTAGACTTCCCTAAATATCTGCCAAAAAATAATAGGGGGTTTTTAGCGGAGATGATAAGACAAGGTAGGAGCTTCATGTCATAATTATTAGTCACATCAAATTCAAATTTGAAAATCCACAAGGATATGCAAAGGTTGAGACAAGACTGCAAATAAAGATTGTGTAAGGCCTAACCCAACTTGGTCGTTACCTATTGTACTTCCCATTACTCCCCATAATTAGCTCCGTAATTTTGTTATCCACCCCAATATTTAAATTATGCCACAAATTAAACACCTCAGCATCCATCTTCATCCACGTCACCCAAAAAGAAAATATGTGGACCACCCAAAAATCCATGACGAAAGTAAGATTAGATGTCATCATGATAAACAAAAGTTCCCTGCTCCTTGAGAATAATACCTTGTATTCCTAGCGGTAGGTTCCCCATATTCCTCCAACATTTGAATCTCTCCAATGGAATCTTAGATTAGCTAGGGCATCAACAACTTGGTTACCCTCCCTATAAATGTGAGTAATAATATTTATATCCAGCCTTGACACCAAAAGATTTATGTCTAACAAGATATCCCTGGTACTCCATCCTAATAATCTGCCCAAATTAACAGAATCAACCACTGACTTAGAATCTCCTTCTATGTGCAGTTTCTCTATTCCCATAGTGACAGCTAATTGGACGCCCTTCAACAGTGCCCTTGCTTCTATAGTCATGGAGGTCTGAATCCCAATACCCCTCGAGTATCCAACCACAAAGTTGCCCCTTCAGTCCCTGATAATACCCCATATGCTTGCCATGCCCAAGTTTCCTTTGGCAGCACCATCAAAATTGATTTTCTGTCAACCACGATCTGAGGGTTTCCAAATAGTGTCTCATCTAGCATGGGACCGAGAGCTATCAAAGGAGTGGACCTCAAGATTCTGGTTCCAAGCTTTAGCCATTTTAATCTCCCAATCAGTAAGATCTTTTTCTGGGGTTTTCCCATTGAAAATTGAAATATTTTTAGAAATTAACCTTAGCCCTATACCAAAAACCTCCTTAGGACTCATCTCAATATTCCTCAATATATGGTTCTTCCTCTCTTTCCATAAGCACCAATAGATAATGGGGGGACCTAGTTCCAAATCTCTCTAGGTAAGGGGTGATGGAAATGGCCAGACCAGCTCAAGATAAAGGATTTGATGTCCTTACACATAGTCCATTGAGTACCCAATCTCTCCAAAGCCAGCTCCTAGACACCAATAGCAAACGAGTAGTGCAAAAGTAAGTGATCCATAGATTCTTCATTGCATTTTCTCATCAAACACCTATTAGGGATATAAAATCCCCTTTTCCTCAAGTTATCCTGAGTGAGGATCATGTTGTGGTAGGCTATCCACCAAAAGAAGTTTATTTTCGAAATCATGTGCCTATTCCAAACCTGTTTCGAGAGACCATGCTCAGTACCCAGAACTGACAATAGATAGTAAGTCATTCTAACTGAAATATTTCCTTGCTTGACATTAGTCTAGTAAAATTCATCCTTCATGTTGGATAAAGGTAATATGGTAAGGGAGAGTAAGTCCTGCAAATACTTAGCCAGAGTCAATAACTCAGGGTACAAAGGACAACAAAGAAGCAGGTCTTTCCACCTCCGAGCCCCCAACTGACCAAGGAGGTAGTCACTAATGTAAAAACCAAAGAAGAGTTGCGTCGGTCCCATAAGATTCCTAAATTCTAAGTGTGAAAGGGGGGAATCTAACAACCAAGGGTCTTCCCAAAATCTGATGTTATTACCATTCCTAAGCTTCCATTTCAACCTGGTCATGAGCAGCCCCTGCAATCTGCAAATGTTCTTCCATGTTAAAGTTCTCGAGGGTTGATCATTTGAGAGGCACTTGATAATAGATTTATTGTTGAGATACTTAGCATTCATAATCTTGCACTAGTCCTTAGAATTCCTCAGATGGTCCCAACCAACCTTAGCAAGTAAGGTCTTGTTGGTTCATAGGATATTCCTGATTCCAAGCCCACCACAAGATTTACGCTTATAGACTTTGTCCCAACTAACCAGAGGAAACTTTTTCTTTTCCTCAGTCTCGAACCACAAAAATTTCCTTTGAATTTTTTCAAACTTCTCAGCAATATATCTAGGAATCTTAAAGATAGAGAGGAAGTAAACAGGGATCCCTTGAAGGGTTGTAGACAGAAGTTGCAATTTTCCAGCATGACTAAGGATGGAGCCTTTCCACCCCACCAATTTCCTTTGAATCCTTTCAAGAAAAATGTTCCAAAAGGTAGGAGTGACCTCCTTAATAGTAAGTGGTAATCTTGGATACACTGATGGGAGAGAGCCACTCACACAACCAAGGATAGCAGTGACCCGATCTTATAGAGCAAGAGTGTTATTGAAGAAGTAAATCATGTTTTTTTAATAATTTATACATTGGCTAGAGAAAGTAGCATAATTATTAAGACACCTTTTCCATTTCCTAGCTTCAACCACAGAGGCCTTCCCAAAGAGAACTGTATCATCAACGAACTACCGTATAACAGTAGGTTCCAAGGAAGAGGTAGGTTTGACCCCCCTTATAGACCCCTCTGACAACAATTTAGAAATATTTATGCTCAAGACATCCACGGCCATGATAAATAAAGAGGGCGAGAGGGGGTCACCCTTTTTGATATCTCTCCCAACCTTGAAGAAGTCAAAGGGGGTCCCATTAACCAACATTGAGTACCTTACTATGGTAATGCATTCCATCAAGAGGTTGACCACCCCACGGTCAAAACCAAACTTAGTGAGGAATTTGGGGATAAAGTCCCATATCACCTTATCACATGCTTTTGAAATATCCAACTTGAGGGCCATACTAGCATTATTGCATCTATCCATGAAATGGAGAATTTAATGTGTAGTTATGGCAACATCCAAAATATGACAACTAGGGACAAACCCTTTTTGGATTGGGCTAATTATTTTTCCAAGGAGGGGTTTAAGGCGGTTCACCAAGACTTTAGAGAAGATCTTTTAAATGGTATTGCAAAGGATAATGGGCCTACAATCAATCATTATCTAGGGTTCAGCAACCTTGGGAATCAGGGTAGCAAAATTGTGGTTTAGTTGTTTGAGAATCTTACCAGATTTGAAGAAATCCCTAGCAGCCAAAACAAGGTCCTCACCCACAATCTCCCAAAATATTTGATAGAAAGCAGGGGGAAACCATTTGGGCTAGGCACCTTAAAGTATTCCATACTGAAATTAGCTAGATGAACTTCCTTGAGAGTGATAGCACAAATGATACTATAATTATCATCCTGGGTTATGGTGGTTGGGAGAGGGTCCAACAACAGGTTATCCAAAGTCAAATTAGGAGCCTCAACAAGAGCTAGATAAGCCCTTTGAAAATAGTTTGATGCCAAGAGCCCAATCTGGGTAGGCATATTGACCAAGACCCCCCACTCATCTTTAATCTTAGTTATCTAGTTCCTTTTCTTTTGTTTTAGGGCAGAAACGTGAAAAAAGAGGTATTTTTGCCCCCCTTCGGCAACCATTGAACTCTAGATTTGTGTTTCTAGAATATATCCTCCTTTTTTAATATTTGTTCCCATTCCCTATGACTCTCTCTTTCCTTGTTGCAGGTCAGTAGGTTAGCATCCCCTTCTTCCATTCTTTTTTGGATGACCTTCAACTTATCTCCTAAGGCTCTCTTTTTTTTGGAAGACATCACCAAAAACTCTTGTATTCCAACCTTTCACCATATTTTTGAAATGTTTAAGTTTGTTACAGATCCTGATCATGGGGGATCCATGTACATAGATGTTCCACCATTCAAAAATTTTGTTCCTCAAGTTAGGATGGGAGTTCCACATTATCTCAAACTGGAAAGGAAAAGGTCCATCAGCAGATAGATCATTCATGACCAGCAACAAAGGGTTGTGGTCTGAGACAGTTCAGGGAAAAGCAAGAAAATTAGCACTAAGCAGGGTTGTCCAATTATGGGAACAAATAAATCTATCCAATTTAACCTGAATCAACCCATCCCCAAGGCGCCTATTGGTCCACGTAAAGGATTGACCCAATAAGTCAATGTCAACCAAACTGGTAACACTCAAAAAATTCACCAGATCATCCATGTTAGAGTAGTCCACCAGACCACCACATTTCTCTGAAGGATACAAAGGAGAGTTGAAATCCCCAACCACCAACCAATGTGACCCCTTGTTATTATTTATCCAATTAGTAAGATCCTACCAAAGGGAATTCTTAGCATTCCCCTGGTTAGGAGCATAGACATTAATGAGCGACCAAGAGCCACCCGGGTGAGAAAAATTGATTCCCACACTACTCCAGCAATGGAAAACTTTAGACCCAGTAATCCTATTAGGATTCCATAACACAACAATCCCACTAGACACACCCTCAACATCAGTGCAAGGGAAAAGGGCACCTGACCATATATACTTAGCAATATTATCAAATTTATTTTTATTCATTTTGGTTTCCTGTAAAACTAAGACATCAATCTTATGTTCTAAAACATAGTTTTTCAGTGCTAGTTGTTTTTGGGAGCTATTTAGCCCACACACATTCCAGGACATGACCTTCATTTTTTACCCTTCTTTGAGGAAACTTCCAATGTCCTTTGTTCACCAATGGCTATCTCTTTCGTTGTCTCTTTTTTCCTAGTCTGTCGCTAGTTAGGCCTTCTAGGTTTAGAGTCACCACCCACATCCACTTTCCTTTGTTTCCCCTTCTTCTTTGGGGATGACCAGAATTCCTCCAATTTTTTTTAGTCAAACCCACAAATCCATTTTAACCGTCTCATCTTTTACTTTTGAATCCTCCCCTTCCATGATTTTTCCTTCTTCACCACCAGACAACAATGACCCAGTTGTCAAATTAGTCCCTTCTTCCTTCAAAGAGTCACCATCTTCCCATAACACCTAACTAGGGGAAGGATCACTTACCCCTAGAACCCCACAACTAGGATCAGGGGCAGTAGGGACTAGAACTGAGTCCCTAGAGGAGGCATTCTCCCCAACAATGGGGTCAGGATCGACCTAGGAGTCAACCAACTTGGGAGAACCAAACTTGGCTAGGGAGTCAACAATCTGCAAGATGTCCTATTCAAAAGGGTAGTGATCATTAGCAGCAGACTCACTAGGGTTAGGAACATGTTTTAAAGTAAATTTGAAGTCTGTGATTAGGTGGCCAGGTTTAGCACAGTTTTGGTAGTAAACAATAGTGTTCTCATAACAGACCTGTTGGTTCCAGGAACCAAACTTAAAACAAAGCTTCACTGAAAGTAGGCAAAGATTTATGCACTTCGATATTAACACAAAAGCAGACACAAAATAGCCTGGATTTGGACCTAGTAATGGAATCCAAAGTGATAAACTGGCCCAATGAATCCCCAATATATTTGAATATGGTATCATCCAAATATTCCAGAGGTAGAATAGGTAGACAAACCCAAATCAACGCTGATTTGTTGAGATCTATTGCAAGGTCGAACCTCGGCTTCCATCGACACAAAGCTAGAATATGCTTTCCATAGACCCAAGGTTCCAAAGAGAGGACAGAGATCAAGTCTTTTGAAGTCATGAACTTGAAGAGGAAAATCCCACCCGCCATAACACAAATAGCCACACTACCTTTGAGGCACCATTTAGCCGCAACCCATCTCCTGACCATATCCACCACAGGGTAAAAAGAGAGGAAACGACCCACCAACACATTATCCATTGAGGAGACAATCCTATCACTAACTGTGTCAAGGATAGTGAAGCCAGTGCACATAGTAGTAATATCTTCATCAGGGCAAGGAGAGGGGCCCTTATCAATCTGACTACCATTAGTTAGCACATCCTTTCAACCTTTAACTTCTGGTGAGACAACAACCACCAAAACTTTCCCATCATATAAAACCAGAATCATGGGTAAATTGGGCCAACCCATAATCATGGTAGCGCTAGAAACAGACAAGCCAGGAGTGCCCCCTGAGGGACACAAGCTCGCATGCGTCTGGGAAATGATCAGATCATGGGAGGACAAGGGGGGACCGTGGGGTGCCCCCAAGTTAGAGTCTACCATGTGCGTAGGAAGTTCAAACACAAGCGAAGGAGAGAGGAGCAGGAAATCTTTTAGACATTTAATGGCCATTTTGTTGATGACTGTTTCTTCACTCTATTAAAAGAAGAATTCAATATCAAACAAATTTTGCATTGCTTGAATATTTTTTGGAAACCTTCTAGCTTTATCATTTAGTGGCATTATACTCAATATTAAATTATAATATTATATACTATATTTTATATAATATAAATATTATTTTTAAAATATTAATATTATATTTATTATTATATTCTATATTTTATTGTAGAAAATATAACATATAGATGTAATAAATAATCAGTTTTTTACTACGACACTTACATTATATATAATATAATATAATTTATTATTAAATATAATATTCAATATAAAATAGATTGTATCATTATTATATATTATATATATTACTAAATTATTATTATATATAATATTTGATATGTTATAAATTATATCATTATAAATAAAAATATAATTAAAAAAAAAAAATACATAAATATCAAACATATAATTTTATTATATAATACTTTATAAAAATATATTTATTAATTTGGGAAAATGTAAGGATGGCGCACGAGCAAGGTTGAAGATTTGTAGGTGCTCAAGATGGAGCGAAGATTGGTGGTGGGAAGGTCATAGAGGACAGGCGACAGGGGGTTTTGCAAGATTGATTTGTTGGTGTCAAGGAAACTTGGGCATGAAAGGCAGAAAAGGTTGTTTCCTAAGATCAGCTGCAAGCAAGGGCAGAAAGCGAGGGTTGGCGCCAAAATTCAAAAAATGGCTGGATGAATGTTCACTAGGAGTGAGGAGGGAATGGGCGGCTTTGGTACAAAATAAATAACAGAAGTATGGTTCATCGTGCGAGGAGTCGTGGAGGCCATGGGTGTGGCAGGGTCTTTGGTGGAGACCAGTAGCATTTCGGCCAAAAGGGTAGGCGTTAGGCTCCATTCAGAGGTATCAAATGGGAAAGCGAGAGGTGGTCAAGCCAGGAAAGAGAACATTGCAACTTTGGTGATCGAATCCAAATTTCTTTTTCCATCCATTTCTTTTTTGGAGCAACATGGGTTGATTGTTCACTGGTTTGGGAGAAGCTTGAACTGGGATAGTTTAATTTGCTGGTGGCAAGGTCATTGGGGGTCGGATATGAAATTCAAGGTCTTAACGAATTGTTTCTTTGTGGTTGTTTTCCCATCGATAAGCATTCAGGAACAAATTCTTAATGGAATCTAGCTTATGGATGGTTTCGGCTTTTACATTCGTAGGTGGGAGTTGGGTTTTGACCCAATGAAACACTAATTGGAATGGATTCAAGAATGGTATAGGTTGTCAAATCTTCCATTGGAGTTTTGGAAATTGAAAATTCTAGAAAATATTGGTTATTGCTTGGGAAAATTTATTTGTGCAGAGGAAAGAGTCAATAAGGATGGGGTGAGCACATATGTGCGAATTTGCATAGAATGCAAACCGAACAGCTCCTTCTGGAAAGAGATCAAGTTGTTCATGGATTGGGGCATTTTTACTCAGCCCTTGATTTTGGATATGAATACAGAGAATGAGTTTTTAGATACCATTGGCTAGAGATCACTAGATACAAGAAAATGCAGCTCTCCCCCTACCCAACCAACCGTGAATCAGGAAGAAGGAAATCTAGGGGATGATGATGCAGGCCCTAGCATGAAACTAAGATGTGCTTCTATGTCGAAGCCTTTGGAGAATTGAGTTGGCTCTGTTGTTGGGAGGGAATCATTAAAGGAATCAGAAGCTAAGATTGGCAGATCAGTTCCCCCAACGAATGAAAACGAAGATTTGGCACGCCAAATTTTGAATTCTAAAATCACAAAAGCTTTGGAAGCCATGGTTCTGAATGTTAAGGAGGATGAATTAGATTCTCTAATGGAGGTGGGGCTTAAATTAGCTAGGATTTCTAAAGCCGCTAAGGCAAGAGATATTCCCCTTGGTACTGAGGAGGTGTCGGTGGATTGGGTAGATGATTTTCAACTAAATGAAGAGCAGCAAGATGGGAAGGAGGGACCATGTTCTCCCTCATCCCGGGAAGTGGACAAAGGGGCCAAGGCATTGGGGGAGTTATGAATAAGCCAGAAAGAACCTTGCAAGGATTCCTTGGATTGTGGGGACAATAGGCGGCTTGATGGGATCCCTAACTAGGAGAAACTGAAATGGGATAAGGAGGCTTATAGTCAGCGAAAAATAAATGAAATTCTCAAAGTAGGGAAGGGTGATTCCCTTCCTAAATAGCCATGAAAATCGTCACATGGAATGTTAGGGGCTTGAATGCCCCTAACAAGTGATGCCTTATTAGGCATCAATTGGTGGGTCTCTAGGTTGACATTTTTCTACTTCAGGAAACTTAACTATATGAGATAGAAAGGGTCAACTTTTGTAAAAAGCTACATGGGTGGAATGGTATTGGGGTGATTGTTGATGGAGCCTCTGGTGCGATATTGACTCTGTGGTTCCCACAAAGTGTGTGTTTAGAGGATATTTTCTCTACTAGACACTGGATGACATGTAATGTAAGAAGTCTGGCCTCCAACTTAAATTTTATTTTGATCAATGTTTATGGTCTAGTTTTGTGTATTCAAAAGAGGGAATTATGGAGTGATTTGAGAAAATTTTGAAAAGATTTTGCTTTGGAAACTATCATTTTGGGTGGTGATTTCAATGCCATATTGAGATCGGCTGATAAAAAAGGTGGCATTGGGAGAAGGTTATAGTCCCAAATTAATTTTGAAAACTTTATAGATGTCAATTCTCTATTTGAGGTTGGCACAAGCAATGGTGTGTTCACCTAGACCAATAGAAGGGCATGCTTCTCTAATATTGTTGAAAAACTAGACAAATTATTTTTTAAGGGTGATATGTGTTTTTTCCCTTTCACCCTTGAAGGTAGAATTCTTTTTGCGACTGGATCAGATCAATTCCCAATGTTGTTAGATATTGTTGGGGAATGTGCTCCTATGTGTTGTCCCTTCAAGTTTGAGAACATATGGTTTTGTGATACCCATTTTTTTGAGTTGGTTCAGTCATGGTGGTCTGGTCACAATCCTGAGGGATCGAAGATGTACAAATTTGTGGAAAAATTAAAATTTGTTAAACAACAACTAAAATTTTCAAATAAAGAATGTTTTAAAATATTTTTGAAGAGAAGTGGGACACAAAGGCTGCCTTACATGCTTTAAATTTAGAGGTAATCAGGCAGGGGATGGATTTAGATAGATTTCATAAAGAGAAAGAATTGCTTGGAAAGTTAAAGGAGCTACATGCCAAAGAAGAAACCTTATGGAGGAAAAAATCAAGGGAAGTCTAGTTATGTGGTGGAGATAAGAATACCAAATTCTTTCACAACTTGACAAAAACCAGGAGGGAAATAAATATAATCTCTTGCATTAAGAATAATGAAGGAAAGTTGTTGGACAAGATTGAAGACATAAAAGAGGCCATGGTGAACTTATTTCAGGTCCTTCTCAATGAACCAACTGGTTCCAGTTTACAGGATATGCAAGCCCTTATAAGTGGAATTCTGTGAATCATCACGGTTGAGCAAAACATGTGGTTATAAAGAAAATTCTCAGAAAAAGAAATTAAGGAGGCCCTCTTCTAGTTGAGCCCAAACAAGGCTCCAAGACCTGATAGATTCCCAACTGGTTTCTTTCAAAAGTGCTAGGATATCCTTGGCAACGACCTGGTCAATGCAATTGAAGATTCTAGGAGATCAGGAAAAGTCTTGAAAGAAATCAATAATACCTTTATTGCTCTAATCCTGAAAAAAGACAAACCAGATTATTCGGATGATTTTTGGCCCATTTCCCTCTACAACATAGTCTACAAAGTCATATCCAAAACAATTTCCAATAGGGTTAAATGCAAATTACCCTAGATTATCTTCGAGGATCAAATGGGTTTTGTGCCAAGATGATCTATTTTTGGAGTTATAATCACTCAAGAGGCAATTCACTCAATTCAAGTAATGAAGAGAAAAGAAATGCTAATTAAGTTAGACATAAAAAAGGCCTACGATAAAGTAAATTGGTGCTTTATTTTCAAGGTCATGGAACCCTTCGAGTTTTACAAGTGTTGGATAAATTGGATTTTTGAATGGATCTTGTGTCTGAGATTTTCAATTCTACTTAATGGCTTTTTGAAAGGCTTCTTTGGAGTATCAAGGGGGCTAAGGCAAGGGGATCCCTTATCACCCTTCATCTTCATAATAATGGTTGAAGCCCTGGGGCACGCTTTCATGAAGGAAATATTGGAGGGGTGTCTAGAGGGTGTTCAGATCATGAGTGGAGTTCCCGAAGTCACTCACCAGTAGTTTTTTGACGATAATATGTTGCTAGGAATGTCTTCGGTGTTCAAGAAGTGAATTGTAGATCAATATGCCAGGGTGTCTGGTCAGGAGTGATTCAAACTAAATTTGAGATTTTTTCTTTAATATTGACATTGGCATTGAAGTACAAATCCTGTGTATTCTGGGTTTTCGCAAAGGCAAGTTTCCATGCAAATACTTGGGCCTTCCATTGGCAAAAGGGGTGCAACCCGGGAAAATATGGGATCTTGTGGTGGACAAGATTTGTGCCATGATCATATCTTGGAAAACCAAGTGGTTATCTTGGGCCGACAAATTGACAATGCTAAAAGCAATAATTGCGGCAATCCCTATTTTCATGCTTTCTTGTATACCACTCTCAAATGGAGCAAGCAATGACATCAATCAAAAGATGGGGAATTTATTTTGGCAAGGGAACTCTCAGCAACACAAGTTCCCATTGATAAAATGGAAGGTTTGTGAAAGGAAGGAAGTGGATGGGGCTGGTTTGAAGAACTCAATTCTATAGAACCAAGCCCTAGGTGCAAAACTAGTGTGGGAAATCCATTCCAAAGTGGAGTTGAAATGGGTGAAGATTGTGAAATAAAAATACCTAGATGAAGAAGAAAATAGTATTTTCATAGCGAGAAGTCTCCCAAAAGGCTCGAGAATATGGAATTTTCTTTGTAGCAACCGCCACCTGATTTTGAGCTAGTTGAATTTGGAGATAAGAGGGGGCCACGAAGCTCTTTTTGGGTAGACTCTTCGGATGGGTTTGGGAAGCTGGAGGTAGTAGTAGAACTTACCCAAGTCTGGGAGGCAACCAAACGTGTTTTGGGTAGCAAGGTGTGTGATTACTGGGAGGTCACTCAAGTTGACGGCTTACAAGTTATGGTTGGAAAAATCTAAAGGATTTGGGTTTGGATCCTAGACAGGTGTCAATTTTTTAAGGTATAATGACAGGCAGGATTGTGTGTCCAAGACACGACAGAGATGTCTTGAGGTGAAATGCTTCTTTGAATGGGATATATAATGCAAAGGATGGGTATAGGGTGTTGGTACGCTTGGAGAGGCCCATCCCTTGACTCCCAATTGCACTTTGTTGGAGCACATAGTGCCTCCCTAAAGTAGGTATTTGTACATGGGTGGTTGTGCAGGGAAGAGTCCTCACGGTCGAAAGGTTTTCTTGGCTTGGGTTTCAGGGCCCCTCAAGGTGTGTTATGTGTAAAATGGGAGAAGAAACGTGAGATCATTTGTTTGTCAGCTATCCCTGGGCCCAACATTGTTGGACCTAGCTTTGTGCTAAGCTATAATGGTCAACTGCAATGTCAAATAATCTCAGGGACCTTATGATGGGGTGGTCGATTTTCATGAAGAATGAAATGTTTTGGGGCCTTTGGATTACAAGCCTATCTATGGTCATTTGGGAGCTCTAGAAAGAGAGGAATAGGTGTATATTTTAGGATAAGGCGATGCCTAGGGCCTCCTTGTTGAACAAAATAGAGACAAGCATTGTGGAAACGGTTAATGCTCAACTTTCAAAAAGAAAAGGAAATTCTGGTACATGTACACCTTGGGATGGTTTGATGCAAAAGCTATGGCACAAAATTAATCTCCTACCTCACATTGGGGAAGGGGGGGAAAAATGAAGAGGAAAAGGTTGTCCATTGCCTGGAGTCATCTGGAGGTTGGGTGGATGAAATTGAATTTTGACGGGCTTGCCCGAGGCAACTCAGGTGCAGTTTCTAGAGCAAGATGTATTATTAGAGATTAGAAATCCAAAATTTTGGGAAGGATAGCATCGCCTCTCCTGATGGGTACCAATAATGCAACATAAATGCATGTGGTGATCTTAGGTCTCCTCCTTTGTCCTGAATTAAAGATAAAAAAAATTAGTTGTGGAAGGGGACTCCACTTTGATTATAAATGCGCATAGAACCAGGCAGTTAAAACATTGGAAATTGAATGCTAGTTTGGAAGTTGCACTATCCCTTTTGGATGGATTTGAATTGGTGGTCATCAACCATATCCTCAAGGAAGGTAACACAGAGGTAGAGACCTTGTCAAATCTTGGGGAGGATGACATTCACATTCAAGAATTGGCATATGTGATCTAACCTTTCTCTCTCAAGATGTGTGGGTGGTAGGGCGGGCGACTTTCCACATTGGTGGTTCCAAGTCCATCTTGGGGGGTGGATTAGTGGTGGTGGTGTGTTGGTTGGGTGACTATGTGGCCACGTTGTTAGCTAGAAAGGGCCACTTCGAACTTCGATGGCAAGGACGGTCATAATTACCTAGTATTTATGTTTGGGGTAGCTTTGGTTTTGATGGGTTTGCGTGGGAGGTTAAAGTCACATCGGGCATGCACGACTTCTTTATCTCACATGCACACTTTCCCAATCGATGGTAGATTGAATGTTCTAGTAACTTTGATTTGTTGCATTGTACATCATAATAATGCTGGCGGCTTCATCTGGGTTATATGTTTGGCTAGCAAAATAGAAAAAAAATTCAGCTTCTCTTACTGTAGGTTATTTTCCAAGTGTAGGCTGGGATGGAGAAATTCTCTAAGTTCATTTTGGAAATGGTGATCGAGTCGGTGGCATGCTTTGGTTCAGACATTCTTATCTCCCTGGATACGAAGAATTGACAAAATGCTTTCAGGTGGGTCACCGACCAGTGTCTTAAGCATATTTTGCTCAACATCGACCCTTTGACTATGGTGGTAGTAAATATGATATTATGGAAAGGGCACCTTGAAGAAAAATAATTATTTAGGATGAACATGCACATTTGATGTGGTCATTTTAATTCTCATCATTTAATTTATCAATCCAAGGCAGTGTCCATGGCTGTTTGCAAGAGAGAAAGTAGAAAACGTGTTTGATAGTCTATTCTACTTGCAAAAATAAATACTATTTTCATGAAAGGGAACTAATCTAAAGCACACTTACATGAATTGAAAAGACTAAACTACTTCACAATTGTTGGAAATGAAAAGTTTTCTTGGATTCAAATTTAATCTAGAAATCTGCAATTACATTACTGGAAAATGAAACTAGATCTATCATATTTCCTTAGGCTGAAACAAGCCTTTCTAATCCCCTCCCTTTGATAAAATTATAACATTTTATTTATAGAATTCATATTCTATATCTATGCAACCAATCCACTAAGAATGTGGATCCAAGATCCTGGGTTGTTTACAAAACTTTAAGAAAATTGAAGTTGTTGTCCTCCATCACACCACTTTTGTCTCAGTGATTTTTTGATACATACTGCTCCTTCCCTACTACAAATCATGCCAAATTCTCAAAAGAGTTTTTAGCCCATCAAATCTACTTTCCAGATGATTTTGAATTTTTGAATTTTGTTGAGAAATGAGGGAGATATTGTTGTTTTACTAAGACTGTGTTTTTCATAATTTTTGGGTGCCTAATTTTTAGGAAGTCTTCAAGTGTTGAACGTGAATGAAGGAATTATTCTTTAGTTCAGTTGACCAAATCATTGATCTTTAGCATGAATAACATGATATAATCATGCAAAAACATTTGAGTGATGTGGTAACTTGAGTTATCTTTGGTGGAAGAAGGAAGCATGAAATTTAATAACTTTGAGAGATCTTAAAACTCAACATGAAACAAATACTCATTCCATTAATTTAGGAATGATTGATGCTCCATGATTTTTGCATGAATGTAGGAGAGTGCTAGGAGTATTCTCAATCTTCTCCTTATTTATTGAAATCCTTCTAAAGCTTTCAGCAGTTAACTGTGTTAGCTCTCAAAAACGCAGGTAAGGGTACCTCAAGAGGCTGCCAATCTCTTGATACGTTTTAGGGTAACAGACAAGGTTGAATGGCTTAAACCTTCTACTCTTCAGGTGTTGCTAGACCTAGGCGGGTGAACCTATATGAGTGAAGCAGACTTGGCTTTATGCTTATTTCTTCGAAGTGCTTTTCCCACAATGGCAGATGGAGGTGGACAAATAAGACTAAATTTGGTATAAATTGTATAGCAATATTCAAGACTAAATCCTAATATGTTCAATTAACAGATGTAAAAATATGAATGAAACTAAGTAATGAAAAGAAAGCAGAGACTAGTGTCTTATTGGGTATGCGGATTCAAACAAAATCTTAAATAAATGACTTCTTTCTGGAGAAAATTCAAATTTTTTGGCATATATTTTGTTTATAACTTGCATAAACATGCAAGACTGTGATTATCAAGTTCTTCTTACTGATCCAAATGAATTTCCCTGATTACTGTGATTAATTAAAATGATTTAATCTCTTCTTGAAAGAATAGATCAACCAATCACACAGATACAACAAATGTGCACTGATAAACTGAACATAAACTTGTTATGTCAATTTAAATAACCAAACATCATCAATCTTGGAGACAACTTCAATAATACTTTTAATGAGCACAACAAACAATTAACACTAGAAATAAGCTAGCATATTAAATGATTCTCATTGATATCTCCATAATTTTAAAACATGCATCATAGTCTCATATTTGTGAAACATTGTGTTCTATTGTATTCTGCTATCTATCTTCTATCATATTCTACTTATGTCTATTTCATTTTTGAAATAAATATTTATACATTGAAAACACGAAAGGATGCGTCCTTTCGGAATATGTTTACATAACAACTAGATTAAAGGATGATTAATCTCTGTTTAGCCACAAATGAATCTTAGATGATCCAAATAATCCTGGCACTCGTGTGTATCCGCATCTCCAATTGTGTTCTGGATTGAAATCTCCATTTTTATCATCTTCTCATTATGCTTGCTCGCCTCATGTAACATTGTTCCTTCAGCAGTGGCAATCTTAAGAATTTCACGCAGCATTGATTCATTCTCACTTTTCCATCTGGCAGCTTCTTTTAATTTCCCTCTATCATCAGAGAGTGCAGTCGATGTTTTCATAGCAGCCTCTATCAATCCCTGTGCATCTCCCTACAATTAATCATGGAAGTTTCGATGCCTATTTATAAAATGATTAGCATTTTCAATTGCTACACTATTAGCAACATCTCTCTGGCTCACTTCCTGAAACTTCTCCATAATTCGTTCATTCATCCTTTCATGCTCTTTCAATGCAACAAGTGTATGGGATTACTTTCCCTAGAGCTTACTTAACCAAAATGCTAAACCATCCTGCCTCTTTTTTATTATTGCCACAAGTGCATCATATTTTCCTTGGGAATATGCACTTGATCCTTCCCAATGATCCTTTGACTGAGAAATTTCGCCTTGAGTAAGCATCCTGGGTGTCTTCATAGTAACACCTACTAAATATTTTAATCTATCATTTTCTCTTAGCGTCCTTTCGTTATTTAGTTTGTACATTTCCCTTTCTTTTATCATCATTTGAATCTATGCTTTGTTCAATTTTGCAATATTAACTCCAATTTCTGCAGTAGCCACAGGATCAACCTCTCCAACCTTTAGATTCATGACATGGCCAAATACCTTTTCTGTATCAATAACTACACTTCCTGTGGGGTGGGTACAAGGCCCAAATCATCAATGATCCTTCATCAGTATTGTACTTGGATCCTGCATACACTTTTGTTACTTTTTCTTTGTCGAGCTTGTGTGTAGCATTACTATCCTTCAAGAAACTATCAAAGACCAATGCAGAATTAAGGTCAAGTCTGGGAAAGATCATGACACCAGAATTCTCCAAAATTTTCCTCCCCTTTTTAGGGGTCATACCTGTCATCTCATCATCCACACATTTTCTCAATTGGTTCAACAATCGCTCTTCATTTCCTGTGGTAACATCATCAACCTTTTCTCTTATTTCCTTTCACTTCTTCTTATACAAAAATGCTTTGAATTCTGGGGAATTAATGAACTCATCATCTGAAACAAATGATCTATATTCAATATGCCTTGCATCTGCTTCACCATTCTCTTCAACGCTCAACTCCCTGGTTGGGCAAACATAATGCTGAGTTCTCAACTTGGACACCTTCTCTGGTTTGCCTTGTGGCACATTATCTTTAGGTGTCTCCTCTTCTCCAGAAGATAACAACTCAACATCATGCAATCCTTGATTATACCTTTCAACCACTATATTTGATTCATCTTCATCTAAATTCTGGATCATATCATCAAAGGGATAGGGTACATGCTGATACCCTCCAAAGTTTATCTTCATTTTAGTAGAATTAATATATCCCTCTAGATCAAAGTTTTTCCTAATTGGTCCTCTCTTCATGTTATAATGCAACAATTTATCAAGGATCAAATTGTATCCTTCCTTAGCCAACACAGTGAAATCACCAAAGCACAATGTACTAGGCATAAAGGCCTGCTTCCCAAAAGAGCTGAAATTCATAACACTACAGTAATCCATCAATCTGAAAATTTCCAAATATGCAATTCTGTTTGGAATAGTTTTTGGTAAAATAAAAGGGGCATCCTCAAACCCATAAACTCTGATCATAGTAGCTCCCTCCAAGCAATACCAATCTCCCCAGTTATGATCAATTGGCCCATTGAAATCTTTTGGCCAAAGGAATCTCTTAATCTCATTAGACAATGAATAATTATAAGGATAATGGTACAACCTATACAATGTTTTTACAAAATATTCTTCAAAATGAATGAAACTAGCATTTGCAAACCTACTATCCCAAACAACAGTCCACAATTGAACTAGTAATGTTTCACCATCCTTATTGAACTAGGAAATTCTCATCTCTGGAGGCCACACTCCCAACTCTTGTCCAAAATAGAGTACTAGATGCATCAGCAATGAATAATGCCTAAGATGAAACGTAGAAGATCCTCCTTTGATAGCCATCAATCCTGAATCAAGCCCCTTAAAAATGTACGAGGCATAGTCAAAAGGCCTAGAATTGTGATACTGAATATCTGTTGTGATAATCATTGGAAAAATTGACATAAATTCTGGGGCATCCATTCCCAATACCTGACAAATAGAGAAATAGGTGTATTTCATATAGGGTTCAAACAAATCCACATGATAAGGGGGCCCCTCACTATCTTGCAAAGGAACTGGTTTGCTGCCCTGTTTAACCCTGTGAATTGGCAGCCTCCAACCCTTATAAATCATATCCATTCTCGAGAATTCCTTTTCCAATTCTTCATATATAATCTCCTCGTTGCAAAACCCTTCCAAATTGAAAACCTCGCCTATTGCCTCCTTTGACAAATGTATATGTGGTTTTCCAGATGGGTCACATATAGCTTTGTGTTTCAGGTCATAATGATTAGCTTAGCAATTTTATCAATTTTGCATTTACAAATACGTTAGGGCACACCAATTTTCCCACATTCAGCTTCCATGGATTGCAAACTAGTTCAAAATGGTTTCTTCTATGATAATGGAAATTAAACAATTCATATCCCCTTATTTGAGTCCAAACATCTCCAATAAACTTGTATTTATCATCTAGTTTGTCAAGTTCTGCCCTAAGTTGTGTAGATCTTCTGGCTTTAGGCCCAGAGCTAGGCAATTGGTCAATGAGGTCTTGATTCAATCTTCTTTTCGTGCCCTCATGTTCCCCTTCAGTTTTCTATTTCTTCCCCTTTGTTTGACTACTCTCACCAAGTTTTCTACTTTTAGCTTTTCCAGAACTAGGGGACTCCATTCTTCAAGATTACAAAAGTTAAAACTTGGAAGGCTAAGATGCAATCACTTACAGTATATTGCTCAAGCTCCTCAGGCTGAAAGATGTCCTGGTTCTCTGTTTGCGCTGCTGATTTCTCTTCTATCAATTGAACACTAATGCGTTTGACTAAAGTTTCCTTGTTATATCTCGTCGCGCCATTAATGTGTCAGTTGAAGCACAAATGAAGACTTATTTGAAGCATACACTGTTGCATCAAATGTCTTGTCGGTGAGAGATTTTCAAATCTGGGGCGAAATCCTTTTGCAACGTTCATTAAACTTTTTGCCAAGACATCCTGTGGTCTCATCGACATTTGGAATCACCCCGATGACTATCGCTTCAGTTTTGCATATCACTGTGACAGTTCTGAGTTGGGGAGATATTTCATAGTCTTCATTGTGTCTTACCGATATGCACCCTGTAGTAACTTTCTGGTCGCTAAGACATAATCACACTCTCGCCAATAAAACCACACCTCGGCATGACTTTGAAAATTCGAAGTGACTCATACCGACATCAATTGTCTTTCTGAACCCTTTTCTCCAATATGTTCCATTCAATGAGACTCTCCCCAAAGTATTTCATCAATGTAGCATTCACTTTCGGTGGAACTCACGTCGAAGACTTCTTGTCTCGCCGATGCATATCTTTATCAGTGACTTTTGAGTCAAAAATACTATGTGACTTCCTCCCGATAGCCTTCTGATGGAAACCTTTTGCACGTTATCGGCAAGACTTGATGCTTTCGGTAAGACATCATTCTGATAACCTTTTGTTTGGCCGATACATCACTCCATGTGCTAGTTGGTGAGACATATATGAGTTCGTTATGACTCATTTCGATAAAAATTCTCTTGTCGATATGACTTTTATATCACCAAAACAATAGATGTGTCCTTTCGATAGTCTGCAACAAGTATACATTAGTGAAAAAATATCATAGGTCGGGGAGACCTTCACTCTGTCTTGTCGATATGGGTAATACAATGAAATATCAAGGAATAGATGGATTCAAATGGATCACATGACAAAATATAAGCTAGACATTATGAGGAGGAAATTTTATGCTTATGATGAGGACTTATTTTGGAAACTCATGAATCCAATTGACTGTAAAATTTTCAAAATTTCACAGTTCTAACAGTGGCTCCATCTGGGGATGAATGATTGTGAGATCATTGCAAGGATCCATATTTCTGGGTGAGTAGACCAAATTCAAGGTGATAGATTATGTGAGCAGGATGGAATGAATGGAAATGAATGTGACCCTACACTACTGTACATGGAAAAAATATTTTGAAAGAAGGAAAATCAGGATTGTCCATGTACTAGCAAGTCCTGTTCCTTTATTTCCTAGACTATTATGCATGGAAGATAGAGTTTTGAGAGGATTGTTAAGGATTGTCCATGCACTGGCAACCCTTAATCCTCTATATTGTTTAAGAGGAAAAATGTTTTAGAAATTGCCCATGTACAGGCAATTCCTGATCTTCACCAGCCATATTTTGTAGATAATATGAATCTTCACCTTTCTTTCCAATAACCACAAAAGGTCCCAGCCACAAGGCTTCAAACTTCCCATTCTTGCCTTTCTCCTAACTCCTTGCGTTCGACATCAATACCAAATCACTTTCTCCAAATTTTTGATCCTTTTCCT
This sequence comes from Sequoia sempervirens, assembly GCA_007258455.2. Taxonomy (NCBI): domain Eukaryota; kingdom Viridiplantae; phylum Streptophyta; class Pinopsida; order Cupressales; family Cupressaceae; genus Sequoia; species Sequoia sempervirens. The sequence continues at coordinate 176,754 of VDFB02268415.1, read as the reverse complement.
TTTTATCAAATAGATACTTCATCTGTGTCTGTAACTTCCTATTTTGATTTTGGGCAACTCTCCTTATTTCATCAAGTTCAGCTAGTTGCTCCATTCTTTCCTCCATAAGTTCTGGAATATCCAAATCTTCCTGAAGGACAAACTTGTAGACTGGTAACAAATTCTGCAAAGGCATCCTAACTTGTGTTCCATACACCAATTCAAATGGGGATTTTTCAATTGCCTTTTTTTACAGTAATCCTATCATCCCAAACAACCAGTTTTAATTTTGAATCCCAAGCTTTCTTGTTCTAACCTAACATCCTCCTTATAATCTTCAGAAGACTTTTATTGCTAGATTATGCTTGACCATTATCCTGTGGATGGTAAGGGGCTGCATAAGAAATGGTAATACCATATGTGCTACAATATTTTCTAAATTCATCTGATCTGAAACACATCCCATTATTCGTGATCAACCTCACTGGTGTACCAAACATGGTAATGATGTTATCCATTAAGAAACTTGTTACAACTTTACTTGTAGCTTGTTTAGTTGGGACTACTTCTACCCATTTGGTAAAATAATTAGTGGCCACTAGTATCCATTTATGTCCTCCACTTGATTTTTCTTGTATCTCTCCAATGAAATCAATTCTCCATTGATGAAAAGGGGCATCAGCTTGCAAGGGTCGAAGTGGAAAAACTCCCTGATATTTCAATTTTCCAAAAAATTTATAGCAGGCCTCACATTTTCTTACATATGCAAAGGAGTAATAAAAAACCTTTGGCCAGTAATAACTTGCCCTGAGAATTTTATGCGCAGTTGTCTTTGGTGAGTAATGTCCTCCACAAACCCCTTCATGCATTTCACTTAAGACATGTTTGGCTTGTGATTCATCCAAACATAACAATAGTATACCATCCCTATTCTTCCAAAACAAATCTCCATCCATGAAGACATACTTAGATGCCTGCAACCTCAAAGTTCTTTTCTGGCTGTCATTCAATTCTTTTGGAAACTTCATGTATTTAAGGTAATGCATGATATCTGCATACCATGGAGTATGCTCAATGCTCACAATTACAGTCTCTTCTTCTACATTGCAAATTTGATTTGCTTCAATGTTCGCTTTCGCCATCAACTTAGCCAAGCCCTGACCTCTTACCAGTTTAGTAATTTGTATCTCCATGTCAAACTCTTGGATTTTGTTAATCCATCTGCATCTTTTTCCTGTTACTTTAGACTGTGTCAGAATATCTTTGACAGCTGCATGAGGGACGTAAGCAACCACCTTTGCTCCAACAAGATATGGCCTAAAAGATTTTGTAGCTTTGACTAATGCAAATGCATGTTTTTCCATTAAATTATACATTAATTCAGACCCTTGTAATGACTTACTGAAGAAAGGCACAAGTTGTTCATAACCATTCTCATTCTTTTGTAACATAACAACATCAATAGTGTGCATTGAGGTGAATGAAAATATCTGAAAAGGTTTTGCAAAATCTAGAGATTTAAGGACAGGAGCTTCCTTGATGGCCCGTTTGATGGATACAAAAGCTTCCAAGGCCTCTGCAGTCCACTCTACCTTTTGTCCTTTCTTCAACATTTTTGATATGGGTTTAATGATCTCAACAAAGTTAGAAACAAATCTACTAACAAAATTAATCTGTCCAAAGAATGACTGTATAGCCTTAACAGTTTTAGGGACATGAATTTTATCAGTGGCCTCAACCCTTTCAGGATCTATCCTAATCCCTTCTTTTGAGACAATATGTCCCAAGAGCTTTCCCTCTGTGACTGCAAAATGACATTTCTTAGGGTTCAAGTTAATACCATATTCTAGGGCTTTTATAAGTACCTTTTCCAGATGTTGAACATGATCTTTAGCCTACTTTGAATAAGCAGTCAGGTCATCTTGATACACCACCATGATAGCATTGATCAAATCTACAAATGCCACATCCATAGCTCTTTGGAAGGTTGCTCCTGCATTGGTGAGACCAAATGGCATTCTCATATAAACATATGTCCCCCAAGGAGTTGTAAATGTCGTCTTATATTGCTATGAGCCAGAGAGATGCTGCTAATAGTGTAGCAATTGAAAATGCTAATAATTATCTTTGACGGATGCTAATAGTGGCATTGGAGAGGGTGTATGATGGAAATGATCGGTCCCTCATGAAGCAAACACCAGTCAAAAGGGAAGATATCGAAGAGATTAACTTGGGGACTGAGATGACACCAAGAAAGGTGTACATAGGGAAGAAGATAAGCCCTGCAATTAGAAGAATGTTGATAGAGTTGCTAAGAAAATATAAACATGTGTTTGCTTGGTCTTATGAAGATCTAAAAGTATATAGGGAAGATTTGTTTCAGCGTGAAATACCATTGAAGCTAGATGCTAAGCCATTCAGACAAAAGAAAAGACCCATAAATCCAACATTGGAGCCTAAAATGCAGGAAGAATTGGCAAAGCTTAGAGATGCTTATAAAATGATTAGCACTTTCAATTGCTACACTATTAGCAGCATCTCTCTGGCTCGCTTCCTGAAACTTCTCCATAATTCATTCATTCATCCTTTCATGCTCTTTCAATGCAGCAAGTGTATGGGAATACTTTCCCCAGAGCTTACTTAACCAAGATGCTAAACCATCCTACCTCTTTTTTATTATTGCCACAAGTGCATCATATTTTCCTTGGGAATATGCACTTGATCCTTCCTAATGATCCTTTGAATGAGAAATTTCACCTTGAGTAAGCATCATGGGTGTCTTCATAGTAACACCTACTAAATCTTTTAATCTGTCATTTTCTCTCAACATCCTTTCATTATTTAGTTTGTACAGTTCCCTTTCTTTTATTAGCATTTGAATTTGTGCTTTGTTCAATTTTGCAATATTAGCTCCAATTTTTGCAGTAGCCACAGGATCAGCCTCTCCAACCTTTAGATTCATGACATGGCCAAATGCCTTTTCTATATCAATAACTACTGACTTCCTGTGGGGTGGGTACAAGGCCCAAATCATCAATGATCCTTCATCAGTATTGTACTTGGATCCTGCATACACTTTTGTTACTTTTTCTTTGTCAAGCTTGTGTGTAGCATTACTGTCCTTCAAGAAACTATCAAAGAGCAATGCAAAATTAAGGTCAGGTCCGAGAAAGATCATGACACCAGAAAACTCCAACATTTTCCTCCCCTTTTCAGGGGTCATACCTGTCATCTCATCATCCACACTTTTTCTCAATTGGTTCAACAATCGCTCTTCATTTCCTGTGGTAACATCATCAACCTTTTCTCTTATTTCCTTTCCCTTCTGCTTATACAAAAATGCTTTGAATTATGGGGAATTAATGAACTCATCATCTGAAACAAATGATCTATATTCAATATGCCTTGCATCTGCTTCACTACTCTCTTGAACGCTCAACTCCCTGGTTGGGAAAACATAATGCTGAGTTCTCAACCTGGACACCTTCTCTGGTTTTCCTTGTGGCACATTATCTTTAGGTGTCTCCTCTTCTCCAGAAGATAACAACTCAACATCCTGCAATCCTTGATTATACCTTTCGACCACTATCTTTGCTTCATCTTCATCTAAATTCTGGATCATATCATCAAAGGGATAGGGTACATGCTGATACCCTCCAAAGTTTATCTTCATTTTAGAAAAATTAATATATCCCTCTAGATCAAAGTTTTTCCTAATTGGTCCTCTCTTCATGTTATAATGCAACAATTTATCAAGGATCAAATTGTATCCTTCCTTAGCCAACACAGTGAAATCACCAAAGCACAATGTACTAGGCATAAAGGCCTACTTCCCAAAAGAGCTGAAATTCATAACATTGCAGTAATCCATCTGTCTGACAATTTCCAAATATGTAATTCTGTTTGGAACCATTTTTGGTAAAATAAAAGGGGCATCCTCAAACCCATAAACTCTGATCATAGTAGCTCCCTCCAAGAAATACCAATCTCCCCAATTATGATCAATTGACCCATTGAAATCTTTTGGCCAAAGGAATCTCTTAATCTCATTAGACAATGAATAATTATAAGGATAATGGTATAGCCTATACAATGTTTTTACAAAATATTCTTCAAAATGAATAAAACTAGCATTTGCAAACCTGTTATCCCAAACAATAGTCCACAATTGAACTGGTAATGTTTCACCATCCTTATTGAACTGGGAAATTCTCATCTCTGGAGGCCACACTCCCAACTCTTGTCCAAAATAGAGTACCAGATGCATCAAAAATGAATAATTCCTGAGATGAAAGGTAGAAGATCCTCCTTTGATAGCCATCAATCCTGAATCAAGCCCCTTAAAAATGTATGAGGCATAGTCAAAAGGCCTAGAATTGTGATACTGAATATCTGTTGTGATAATCATTGGCACAATTGACATAAATTCTGGGGCATCCATTCCCAATACCTGACAAACAGAGAAATAGGTGTATTTCATATAGGGTTCAAACAAATCCACATGATAAGGGGGCCCCTCACTATCCTGTAGAGGAATTGGTTTGCTGCCCTGTTTAACCCTGTGAATTGGTAGCCTCCAACCCTTATAAATTGTATCCATTCTCGAGAATTCCTTTTCCAATTCTTCATATATGATCTCCTCATTACAGAACCATTCCAAATTGAAAACCTCACCTATTGCCTCCTTTGACAAATGTATTTGTGGCTTTCCAGATGGGTCACATATAGCTTTGTGTTTTGGGTCATAATGATCAGCTTAGCAATTTTATCAATTTTGCATTTACAAATACGTTAGGGCACACCAGTTTTCCCACATTTAGCTTCCATGGATTGTAAACTAGTTCAAAGCGGTTTCTTCTATGATAATGGAAATTAAACAATTCATATCCCCTTATTTGAGTCCAAACGTCTCCAATAAACTTGTATTTATCATCTAGTTTGTCATGTTCTGCCCTAAGTTGTGTAGATCTTCTGGCTTTAGGCCCAGAGCTAGGCAATTGGTCAATGAGGTCCTGATTCAATCTTCTTTTTGTGCCCTCATGTTCCCCTTCAATTTTTTGTTTCTTCCCCTTTGTTTGACTACTCTCACCAAGTTTTCTACTTTTAGCTTTTCCAGAACTAGATGACTCTATTCTTCAAGATTACAAAAGTTAAAACTTGGAAGGCTAAGATGCAATCACTTACAGTATATTGCTCGAGCTCCTCAAGCTAAAAGATGTCCTGGTTCTCTATTTGCACTGCTGATTCCTCTACTATCAATTCAACACTAATGCATTCGATTGAATTTTCCCTATTATATCCTGTCACGCCATTAATGTGTCAGTTGAAGCTTGAATGAAGACTTATTTGAAACATACACTGTCGCATCAAATGTCTTGTCGGTGAGAGATTTTCAAATCTGGGGCAAAATCCTTTTGCAATGTTCATTAAACTTTTCACCAAGACATCTTGTGGTCTCATCGACATTTGGAATCGCCCCGATGACTATCGCTTTAGTTTTGCATATCGTTGTGATAGTTCTAAGTCGGGGAGATATTTCATAGTCTTCATTGTGTCTTACCGATATGCACCCTGTAGTAACTTTCTGGTCGTTGAGACATAATCACACTCTCACCAATGAAACCACACCTCAGTGTGACTTTGAAAATTTGAAGTGACTCATACCGACATCAATTGTCTTTCCAAACCCTTTTCTCCAATATGTTCCATTCGGTGAGACTCTCCCCGAAGTATTTCATCGATGTAACATTCACTTTCGGTGGAACTCACGCTAAAGACTTCTTCTCTCGCCGATGCATATCTTTATCGGTGTGACTTTTGAGTCGGCAAGACTACGTGACTTCCTCCCGATGGAAATATTTTGCGCCTTATCGGCAAGACCCGATGCTTTCGGTAAGACATCATTTCGATAACCTTTTGTTTGGCCGCTACATCACTCCATGTGCTAGTCGGTGAGACATATATGAGTTTGTTATGACTCATTCCAATAACAATTCTCTTGCTGATATGACTTTTCTATTGCTGAAATAATAGATGTGTCCTGCCAATAGTCTGCAACAAGTATACATTAGTGAAAAAATATCATAGGTCGGAGAGACCTTCACTCTGTCTTGCCGATATGGGCAATACAATGAAATATCAAGGAATAGATGGATTCAAATGGATCACATGACAAAATATACGCAAGATGTTATGAGGAGGGAATTTTATGCTTATGATAAGGACTTATTTTGGAAACTCATGAATGCAATTGACTGTAAAATTTTCAAAATTTCACAGTTCTAACAAACTGCTTCAAGTGTCTAGAGCTCTTTGCTGCAAGTGTCTATGAAGCTCCTTCTTACCATGAGTTATTTAATAACTCATTTATCTGCATTATATCATTTTAAACACTTCATGGAGACATATTAGAGGAAATTTGGATCACATTTAATTACTAAAAATAAATAAAACATTTACTTTATATTCTACTTTAAACAAGCTAAAGAACTTTCAATCATTACTCAAATCCACTTTAACACTAATGCATTAAGAAGAAATAGATGAATTTCTTTGATAAAATATGAGACAATTTATGGTCTCATCATCTCCCCCACACCTAAAATGTTACAGGTCCCCTCCAACTCATAATGAGCCTTCAAATTCAATAAATTCATGTTTTTTTTAGTAGTTGCTCTGGGTAGCTCCTGAAAGCTCCTATCAGCTCCAAAACAGTTCCAAAATAGCTCTAAATAAGTTCAAATTGCTCCTTAAATCTTAGAACTATTTTTTAGATGTTTTTCTTCTTCTTTTATTTTTTGTTTTTGAGTGAATTGAGTAAAATGAAAGAAATTTAAGTTGAATAAGAGTAAAATAATAAAGTAAATACCTGATTTTATCTTAGTTTTCCATGCAACCATCATGTGTGAGTTGTAGTTGACTTTCTCCATGTTGCATGCAAAGAATTCCTTCAACTTTTTAGAGCTGCAACTTGATCTTTTACATTGAATACCAACTCAGATTGCTTCATCATTATTTTTCTGCACTGACCAGTCATCCATAATTCTAAAATATCTTCTACAGGTTTTTAGAGCAACAACTTGCATAGAAAATTACATGCTTACAGCCTAAGAGAAGAGGAAATAGCATGTGCAAAGCACTTATTTGCAAAAATCAAATCTACCCTAGAGAAGAGGAAATAGCATGTGCAAAGCACTTATTTGCAAAAATCAAATCTACCCTAACCTACTCTACTTAATGATGTAGAGAGGTTACACATAACCATTAACAAGTTCTGATAAATATCTTCCCTTTCTCAAAGCATGTTTCCATGCATTGAATTTTCTGAGAGAAGAGAATGAAAAGATGACAAAAAATTTGAAACTCAATGCTTCACCTTCCTTTTTAGTGGAAACCTTCTTCATGATTTCTGATTCTAGAAAATACATGGGTTGATTGGAGAGATCTTGCAATCCTTCCTCCTGATTTGTTGCATGCATGATTAGAAACAACTCCTTGTTCTTCAAATCTCTGTTTGGGTAGCTTTCCTTTGACTTCAAAAATTTGATTGGGCAACCATTCTTGGATTTTAAAGGTCTCCAAATAAGTCTCTTCCTTGCAAGCTTTTGTAATGAAGATAAGATCTCTTCATTGTATTCTGCACCTCTTGCAAGCAATAATCCATCAATTTTTTTCTTAAAGAAATATCCTTTGATAGGATTTGGAGTGATAGTCCTCCAACTTAAAATATTTTGTAATAGATAGGGGGTTTTTCTTTAGAGTTTGTATTTTGGGGGGGCTTTGAGAGACAAATATTTCTTGAGGAACATCTAAATCTAAAAGGCTACCAAATTAATTTTCCCCCTTCCCTAATGACACCTATCCCTGACAATGATGCCAAAAATGATGGGGTCATTGTAATCCTCATCATTTAATTTATCAATCCAAGGTGGTGTCCATGGTTTTTTGCAAGAGAAAAAGTAGAAAACTTATTTGACATTATAAGGCACACTTTCATGAATTTAAAAGACTAAACTACTTCACAATTGCTAGAAATGAAAAGTTTTCTTGGATTCAAATTTAATCTAGAAATCTGCAATTACATTGTTGGAAAATGAAACTAGATCTATCATATTTCCTTAGGTTGAAACAAGCCTTTCTAATCCCCTCCCTTTGATCAAATGATTACATTATATTTATAGAATTCATATTATATATCTATCCAACCAATCCACTAAGAATGTGGATCCAAGATCCTGGGTCGTTTACAAAACTTTAAGAAAATTGAAGTTGTTGTCCTCCATCACGCCACTTTTTTCTTAGTCATTTTCTGATGCATACTTCTCCTTCCCTACTACAAATCATGCCAAATTCTCAAAAGGGGTTTTATCCCTTCAAATCTACTTTCCATATCATTTTTAATTTTTGAATTTCGTTGAGAAATGAGGGAGATATCACTATTTTATTGAGACTGCATTTTTCACAATTTTTGGGCGCCTGATTTTTAGGAAGTCTTCAAGTGTTGAACGTGAATGAAGGAATTATTCTTCAGTTTAGTCGACCAAATCATTGAGTTTTAGCATGAATAACATGCTATAATCATGCAACAACATTTTAGTGATGTGGTAACTTGAGTTATCTTTGGTGGAAGAAGGAAGCATGAAATTTAATAACTGTGAGAGATCTTAAACTCAACATGAAACAAATACTAATTCCACTAATTTAGGAATGATTGATGCTCCATGATTTTTGCATGAATGTAGGAGTGTGTTGGGATTATTCTCAATCTTCTAATTATTTCTTCAAAGCCTTCTAAATCTTTTAGGAGTTAACTGCTTCAAGTGTCTAGAGCTCTCTACTGCAAGTGTCTATGAAGCTCCTTCTTACCATGAGTTATTTAATAACTCATTTATCTGCATTATATCATTTTAAACACTTCATGGAGACATATTAGAGGCAATTTGGATCACATTTAATTACTAAAAATAAATCAAACATTTACTTTATATTCTACTTTAAACAAGCTAAAGAACTTTCAATCATTACTCAAATCCACTTTAACACTAATGCATTAAGAAGAAATAGATGAGTTTCTTTGATAAAATATGAGACAATTTATGGTCTCATCAACATTGTCTCCCATTTTCTGGCTTCGGTCCTAGATAGCCAAACTTCAAAGGCATAGGCGAAGGCGTTGATGGGTAAGCTTTTTAAGAAAAGCTTGTTGGGTGGTCTACATGACTCTTTAAAGGTGGGTTTTCTCGACAGAGGTGTTCCTCATCCTTGGGACATGGGTTCGATCAAAGCCCAAGGTGAGGTGGTGAAGCTCTACCTGTTTCTTCTAGACCTAAAATGGATGGCATTGGTAAAGCATAAGATGGCGGCAGCGGTTGCAATCAACTTCCTGCATAAAGTTTTCCGGTTGGTGGAGGTGAAGGATTTTAGGCAAGTCATGGAGGTCGACCAATTTTTTAGAGAAAATGGCTTCAAGTATGGTCCAGTGTTCAAGTTTTTTGTTTTGTTTGTCAATTGGTAGGGTTTGGTCTGGGTCTAGTTATGTTTTTCTTGGTGCGCATGTTTGTGGCTAGAGTCACTTTGGTCTCTATAAAGATGTCGGGTAGTTTGGGTAGTTGGACGTAGGTTTTTTGGGGTGTTTGGGTGGTAGGCAATTGTGATGCAGTATGGGGTTGGGTGGTGGGTCGAGAAGACACCAATTTTTTTGTTCTTTGGTCGATCTTCAAAGTATTTTCCTATTGAGCAGACATGTAATTCTCTCTTTTGGCAATATAAAAGTATCCCTCTTACGAAGCAAATTTTTTTTTTTTTTAATTAATTTACATTATATTAAATATTATATAATAACAAATATAAATATATTATATATTATATTTATAAAATAAACACAACTGACTAATAATTATATAAATATTAACTTATATAATTAAATAATAAATATACACAAATATTATATATATAATTTTATAATATTATAATTTAATAAAATATATTTATTGATTTACATTATATTAAATATTATATAATAATAAACACGATAAATGTATTCTTCCACACCTCTTCGGCGTAACCATTGAACACCAATGTGTGATTGCTAGTTTTAAATCTATACTAAAGAGAGATAAGGGAGAGGAGTCGATGGTGGGTAGGGTTATGTTGTGCGACAGGTCCATGCCAACACAATTTTATTTTACCAATCGCATAAGAGTCCACCTGTTAACCTGAAAAAATCCTTTCAAGATAAATTTATGCACAGTTCCCAATGTTTTCATACCATTTTTTCAAAACCACTTTTTTTGAGCTCAAACTTGGCGTTGACTGGTGGTGGACACTTATTACTCACTTCATGGTTTCCCATCACACTAGTGCTAGATCACTTAACTCCAATTAACTATGCATTGAACTCCCAACATTCTTCCATTTTCGGTCTTTTCCCTACCACCTCGACATGTGTTTCATTTGCTATTGTAACGTGCCAACCCTTTTGTAAAGTGAAAACTTTCTAAATTTACATCATATGAGTAAATAAATGTGCCAACAAGTCTGGTGCAAGTGCACCCTTGCAAATTCATGCCTCCATGAGGCAAATTTAGTTTTTGATTTAGTCTAGATGATTTCATGAAGTAATAAGGTCTAAATGGCCATTTTAAGCATGTAGTAGGTTCTAGTTAGTAATTTTTAGTTCATTGGGCATAAAATGTAAAAGTTGCAAGATTGACAAAATGTTGTCAAGACAATTTTGTAAAAATGCAACAAATTGTAAGATGATGGAAGGTAAAGAGACAAAGTAGTTAGAGAGTTGGTGTGAGGCATTGGATTTTCTTTATAAAGGCATTATGTAACCTCTCAAACTTTGAGGAAGGCTAGAGGATGACGTATGAGGAAGAAATTCAATGAAATTCTCAGTTTTTCTATTATTTTCCTGTAATTTCTTGATATTAGGCCACTGCACGACCATGTTTTGTGTATAAATCCTCTCCTCCTCCTTAGAAATTTAAGCCCTATGAATCCTCTTTAATATGCACTAGGTTTCATTTAAATCCATTCAAGTTTGAGAAAGTTATAAGCAAAACTCTCCATGCGGGTTAAACCCTCTTCTAGGGTAAACAATGAGATGTCAAACTTGTGTTTCTCTAAATTCTATTGTTGAAAACTTCTGGAAATTGGTGAGAAGGTATTTTGAAATGTTCTTCAAAATATCTTAAAGTTGTAGAGTCTGAAGGTTTGGTTTTGGGTATTTTCTACAAATACCTAGGTTTGTAAATTGTGCAAAATTTGGAAAATGACAAAGTACAGAGTAGATTAGTGCTTTGTTTGTGAAAGAAGAGGTAATCCTTTTTGGAAAATTTTATTGGAAAATATTGTTAAATATATTGTGACTCATTTTCAAATAGGATTTGATGAGAATATAAACGATAGAGCCTACTTTTGTTACTGTCCTATTAAGGCAGTTTTATGACAGTCTTCTTTTGGAATTAAAAATGAAGGTTTAGGTTGCTGTTTAATAAAATATCATGAATACAAATTGGGGAATGGTATAATTGTGTTTTTCAAATATACTTTTACATGATGGTTCCATTGGTGAAGTGAAATGGGTTCGAAAATGTGAAGTTGTTTATTGGTGGGGTCTAAATAGGCCTAGTTGTTGATTTGGACGGTTACTTTTGAAAGTTTACATGTTTAAGTTGTATGAGTTGGTGAAAGTGTTTGAGTTTGTCAACTTGGTGTTGTTTATGGTATTTTTAATATTCAACAAGAATTTCTATGCCTTAATCTCAGTTTTGGTGTTATAAAACAAGGGTTTTGTGAAGGAAGGTTGAGTCCTAGTTGCAAGGACAAGTAAGAAGTTGGTTGAGTTTTTGTTAAGTTGACTTTGGTTGAGATTTTTTGTGCTCCTACATTGTCATCAATTTGGTATTAGAGCTCAAAAGGTATGGGTAGATAGTTTGTGGTTGTGTGTTTGTGTTTGTGCAGGTTGGTGGCCAAGAGACTAGGTAGAGGAAAAGTGGAAGGACCTAGGTGAGGCAAAGAAGTTGAGAAGCAAGGTCAAAGGGACTTGCTTAGAGAAGAAGATGGATTTGCTGAGAAGGAATTTGTAGGCAGGGGAAAGAAGGAAAGAGAGAAAGAGGCAAGAAAATTTTGATAGAGAGATAGCAGCACTGAAGCAAGACATAAGAAGATTGGATTTGGAGTTCCAAGGGTCCCAGTTGAGGATGGAGCAGTTGCTTAAACATGCACAAAGTTGGCACTTGACAGTGAAAAGGAAGATGGTATGGCCCATTAAGAAGATAGTCAAAAGGAGAAGGAAAATGAAGATAAAAGAGGAAGAAGAATTTGAAGATGCAAAAGAAGAATTCATGGATGAAGAAGAAAAAGATATTGTAGCCATTCCCAAGCATGAAGGTGAAGGTGCAACAAAGATAAAGGACCCGACTTTAGAAGGAGAAGATATTGAGTTGGTGTCAAGATTGGACAAAGAGAAGATCAAGGATGAATTGATCTTGGAATTTTACAAAGAGTTGAAGAAAGATGGAGGTATTATGGTAGGAGCAATGCATCATTTCTTTGTAGTACTAATATTCTGGACAAGGGACAATTTAAAGATCAAGATGCAGCAGATTGAAGAGGGACAAAGGGAGGTTGTAACACTTCAAGGTATGAAGAAGCATATTCCAGGAGGCAAGACAAAAATGGAAACAAGTTGGCATAGACCAACTTAAGCCAAAGGTGAAGATGAAATTTTTTGTAGGGCATAGAAGACCACAAGGAGGAGCATTACTGATGAAGGCTTGTTACATTCAATCCAAGAGGACTTGGAATTATTTTTGGCCGGAGAGAATGGTGTAGGTGCACCCTTGCAAATTCATGCCTCCATGAGGAAAATTTAGTTTTTTATTTATTCTAGATGATTTTATGAAGTAATAAGGTCTAAATGGCCATTTTAATCATGTAATAGGTCCTAGTTAGTAATTTTAAGTTCATTGGGCATAAAATGTAAAAGTTGCAAGATTGACAAAATGTTGTCAAGACAATTTTGTAAAAATGCAACAAATTGTAAGATGGTGGAAGGTGAAGAGAAAAAGTAGTTAGTAATTTTTTCAAACTTTGAGGAAGGCTGGAGGATGATGTATGAGGAAGAAATTCAATGAAATTCTCAGTTTTTCTATTATTTTCATGTAATTTCTTGATATCAAGCCACTGTACAACCATGTTTTGTGTATAAATCCTCTCCTCCTCCTTGGAAATTGAAGCCCTATCAATCCTCTTTAATGTGCACTAGGTTTCATTTAAATCCATTCAAGTTTGAGAAAGTTATAAGCAAAACTCTCTAGGCAGGTTAAACCCTCTTCTAAGGTAAACAGTGAGATGTCAAAATTGTGTTTCTCTAAATTTTACCATTGAAAACTTCTAGAAATTGGTGAGAAGGTATTGTGACATGTCCTTTAAAAGATATTAAAGTTGCAAAGTCTGAAGGTTTGGTTTTGGGTAGTTTCTACAAAATCCTAGGTTTGTAAATTGTGCAAAATTTGGAAAAGGATAGAGTACAAAGTAGATTAGTGCTTTGTTTGTGAAAAAAGAGGTAATCCTTTTGGGAAAAGTTGATTGGAAAAGATTGTTAAATATATTGTGACTCATTTTCAAATAGTATTTGATGAGAATATAAATGATGGAGCCTACTTTTGTTACTGTCCTATTAAGGCAGTTTTATGACAGTCTTCTTTTGGAATAAAAAATGAAGGTTTAGGTTGGGTGTTTGATAAAATATCATGAATACAAATTGGGGAATTGTCTAATTATGTTTTCAGATATACTTGTACATGTTTTTCCATTGGTGAAGTGAAATGGGCTTGGAAATGTGAATTTTTTTATTGGTGGGGTCTAAATAGGCCTAGTTGCTGATTTGGATAGTCTACTTTTGAAAATTTACATGTTTGAGTTGTATGAGTTGGTGAAAGTGTTTGAGTATGTCAATTTGGTGTTGTTTATGGTATCGTGAAGATTCAACAAGAAGTTATATGCCTTAATCTTAGTTTTGGTGTTATAAAACAAGGGTTTTGTGAAGGAAGGTTGAGTCCTAGTTGCAAGGACAAGTAAGAATTTGGTTGAGTTTTTGTTAAGTTGAGTTTGGTTGAGAGTTGTTTTGCTCCTTCATTGTCATCAAATTCATTGCAATAAATTTTTTATTTTATTTATTGATAACACATGAACAAAATGTCATATCAAATTACAATAAAGATTCCATTTCATTATAATTACTTCACAAATACATGAAACAAGAATACACACCTTTACAAACATAGATCTAATGAGCTTTAGAAAAAATAGTAGTAAGACGGTCCAGGTTCATTTCCTTTCAAATCTTGGTGTCTTATGTCGCCTATTGTGGAGGAGAAGCATCACTCGAGTGCTTTTCTGCCAACCATAGACTCTTAATGCTTTCCCCCGCACATCTACCATTCAGTAGATGGCCCTTCTCTTCAAACAAAGAGATTGGTAGAGTATCTGATAACAACAACCCAACTGAGCATAGTGTTGTGTCCTACATAACTAGAACTTGCTATTTCACAATCCCAAACTAGCATGCAATAATGGATCACGATGAACTGACAGTGTAGTCTCAAACATCACACAGTCTAAGTGGATGTTGTACATTGCACTACTTTTTGCCAAAGTGTTCTCATTCAGTACTTTGAATGAAGTAATCTATCATAAACACTACTCTGGGCCTATTTGACTTAAGCGTATCTTACACTACAGATAGGTGTGTTCTTTCACTGGATAATTTTTCATCCTAGACTAACCTACAACAATCTAGTCTACTAGGTAAATTATACAAGCTAGGTATATCCTTCAAGGGATAGTCTGTCATCCCAGATAACCTACCTTTATACAATCTAGTCTACTAAGTAAATTACACAAGCTAGGTATATCCTTCAATGGATAGTTCGTCATCCTAGATAACCCACCTTCAAACAAACTACTTACAAAAGTATACTAAGCCTTCTCCTAGGAGTAAACACAAGCTTTCCTAGTTAACTTAATAACTTAGTTGGTGTACCTATATGACTTATGCACTTAATCAAGCCTATTAGATTAACATCTAAAGAAAATGACATTCTCGTATTATGGAGATATCTACAAACATGTAATATATAGCTAGAAATTGCTTCATTTTCTCTTTTTCTTAAAACACATTTTTCTTCCTAAGCACATACAGAAAATGCACTACAAACAACATAATAACCTCTTTATGCAAAACATAAAATATTTTCCAATAACATAAAATCATAGTAAAAGATAGTAGAAGAATATCTCATGCCTGCAACACCTTTTCCAATTGAAGTCAAAATTCCTCTACTTCAAGCTCAATTCTGATTCCAATTCCACGTAGAATGTCAACTCACAATCTTTCCCTCTATCTCACTTCTCAGAAAATAGTGTAAAACTAGTGTATTCCTTGGGCAGAATACATTCTATCCTATATCTAAACAATTCTCAGAAACAGTGAACTCTAATGTATAACAATGACACTCAGATTTATGAAAAATGATTGTATAAAATGATATGATAAATGACAGTATAAAATATTCACTCAGAAAATGTGTCTATGATAAACTACATAATTTGGAAATATCAACTGTGAAGTACAATGAACTAAAAGATACTAATGATTGAATTATCAATCATGAGTGAATGAATGAATGCTCAAAACAAAGGTAAGTGTCAATAATGAAGAATGGGAAACTATTTATAATGCTCCAGCCCTAACGAATTCCTTCTAAAAAGGCATGTAGTTTGCCACCAATACATTATGAACAATTCAACCTAGTATGTGGCACAATTTCACTCCCATACTCAGTTTCAACATGGTGAGTCGGCCTTTATTTTGTGCCAGCATTAGAAAGACAATTGCAAAGACATATGGTGAAATGGTGCCAATCGACACCTACATAAAGAGTTTCTAGTTGTGACACCATTCTTCAACAATGGCGAATTTAGGAAGATACATAGAAAAGGTCATTGTTTAAAATGTATACATATTGCCTCTTTTCTAGGCTTAATTGGCATGCTTCTAATTGCATTGGCATTATTCTTCCTCTAGATTCTGACCTAGTCAAAGCCCACATAGATTCAAGATGTGTTTCATGGTTTCCCTGCCTGTTCTAGGTGATGCACGACTTCTTCAACACCGTTTGATTTATATTTTGGTTGCCAAGGTATGTCGATATATTATATTGATTCAAATATTAATTCATTTCTATACTCAAATGATAAGCAACTGAGATATTTTGATTTACATAAAATTGGATAATAACGTATTTCAATTTCCATTGTCAATGATAAATATTTCAATTTATTTGATTCCCATAGTTTGATGATTAATATCAAATCAATATGGGAAATAATTTGATTTCCCTCTATGAGATTTTAATATTTAAATATATATATATATATTATTAAATAATATATATATATAATATTAATATATATATATATATATATATTTACTATAGCATATATATATATATATATATATATATATATATATATATATATTTACATATATATATATATATTTACATATATATATATATATATATATATATATATATATATTTACATATATATATCCCACTATAAACATATCATAAGCTAGTTAGCATATCCAATATGTATATATACAAATATATGTATATGTGAATTTTTCAGGCAATAATAATATAATATTATTAATATCCACATAATATAGGTTGTGTGCATATATACATGCATATACCTATATATACCTCTATGTATATATGTCCACTCCCTATTCACTTGCACCCATTTACATTACCATTATAATGATCGTAATACCACAAGATAGATACACATATAAACATCACTCCTAAAAGTGTAAAGAAGTAGACAAGACTCCTAATGCCAACATACAAGCTACCTATGACTTACACAAACTAACTCACTTCACTCAATCTAATGTGACATGTGTGTATGCTCAAATAGTTTACTTTACTGGTTACCCGGCCAAGCTCCTCTCTCGAGTGATACTTCCCCTACCCCTAGAGAAATGGTTCATATACCTGCATCCATTGACACATGCTTTCAGAAGTCATATGTTCATAACATAAGCAGTATACATAAACATTCAAAAGTTAGAATATTCACAATTCAATAACCATTTATTCTCCTTTATGCAGTATTTCACCATGAATAACATCAACTGAGATAACATCAAATGAAAAAAACATCAAGTGAGATAAAATTTATATTAAAAACAAGGTACAAGCATCATTAATTCATAGTACATTCACATTTACCCTATCTAGTAATAGTAAATTGTAACCTTACAATTTGGGGTGTAACTACTATCTCTTGCGTTAGCTTCACAACTACACCATTCATGCTATCATTCTACACTTTAAGTAGTTTCTTGCTAACCAGTGTTGGTTCGGCTTAAGGCCAATGGTGGTGAGGCTATGGATGAGTGGTGGTGATGCATATTTCATATTTTATGTATTTTTCAACACCTCCATTTCCAAAAGGAAAAATGTTTAACTTTTGTTAAGGCAAGTGAGGTTGTGTTCCAACCTCACAAGGGAAATAACTATCAATTGCAAGAATTTTTTCGAATTTACTTGCATTTTTTTTGTAGTTCTAGCATTTCTTGAAGGTTTCTTATAGCTATATTATGGCCACCTATGTGTGTATATATATGTATATATACATATACACAAACACACATATATACATATATATACACACACAAACAGTCAAGAAATGTCTATTGTAGCAATATTGCAGCTATATTATGGATGACTATGTGTATACACACACATGTATATATATGGCTAACTATGTGTATATGTGTGTATACATAAATATATATGCACATATATTTGTGTATACACACTTATACACATAGTCATCCATAATATAGGCTTGTCTTTTTGTTTTTGTACTTCTGCAATATATATAAGTATACTGATAGTATTTGAGGTTATTATATGCTTCATTGTTAAGCATTTCTTGCAGCGATATTATGGCTGACTATGTATATATAATTGTATACATAAATATATATGTATATATATGAGTGTGTGTTTATATATACACACCGTCGATCAAAAAAATAATAGTAAACAATGTGTGCAACTCTCCTTGTTAAGGGTATCACGCACCTATCTTTTGGCTGACTATGTGTATATATATACATATCATTAATGGGTTTCATAAGGTGGACTATTAAGGGTTTCATGCACCTATAGTTTTTTTGACTGTGTCCTCCATTGTCGTGAACCCCTCATACAACATTACCCGCTCCCCCATCGTCCACTTAGCCCTATCCATAGTAGATTCACCTCTGCTAGTATGGTCAATTTTTTGTTATCATTTTACATGAATTTATAGGATTTTCATCCTAATTTGGTAATTATTCAATTATCTAAATTTTGTAATCATTTTAGTTATCTAAATTTACACCATTTTAATATTATAAATAACATATTAATATTATATATAACATATTTATATTATATATAAGATATTAATATTATAAATAAATAGACAAACCTGCATGTCATACATGCATACATATGAATTGCTATATGTATGTATGTACACAATGCATACATACATGCATGCATGCATATGCATGTATGTATTGTATATAATACATACATACATACATAGAGCCTCATTCACAAACACATACCAGGCCACTTTTACAAACACATAGACATACTCGGATAAAAGATCTATAGGTGCATGACACCCTCAACTGTGGAGTGTATGATAATCCTCTAATACTGTCAATATAAATATGCAAGTTGCAAACTTACATATACATATGGCAGAGATATAAAAATTGATGTTTCATATAGCCTTGTTCATTTACATTTAAATGAATTTGAAGTATGTTTTAGTTGATATTCAATTACTTTCACAAGTATGACAATATTGTTTCAATTCATGTCAAAATGCGAATATGTTGTTTCACTTTGTTTGTTATTTGTATGTCCATAAATTCATTTATATTATCAGTTAACATGATCACCTAAGGGTTATAAGAGTTAGAATTGGGAATATGGTTGTATAACATGCATTGCATGTTTCATTGCACACATAACCTTGTTTGTTTGTTTACATATAGAACTTGTAAGAGCAATATGATCCAAATATTTATACCCCTATTTGATAGAGGTGTACGATATGTATATGTATACACATATGTATATGTATATACATATGTGCACATATGTATACATACACATATACATATGTATACATATACATATACATATGTAAATATATACACACATATGTATATATACACACACATATACATATAAATATACATATGCACACATATACATATACATATGTATATACACACACACATATGTTTACATATGTGTGTACCCAATATTGGGCCCTCTCCCTTATAGCTAACTGTGATAATGGCTAACTTCTACTTCTGTTATAAGCATTTCTAAAACAACATTGTGGTACAAATATTTCCAACACTTTCTGATACAACATTATGAAATGTATATATAACTTCAAACCGCACTATTGCACAAATATTTCCAACACTTTCTGATATAATATTATGAAATTTATATATAACTTCAAACAACAATATGGTAAAAATATTTCCAACCCTTTCAGATACAACATTATGATACATATATGTGCACAGATTGATAGATACATATGTTTCCTATAGCCTTCTTCATTTACATTCAACTTAATTAGATGTATATATATGTATATATATACATATATGTATATGTATACATATATGTTATGTATATATATGTATATTTGTACACACACACATATATACAACTATATGTAGAGATAAATACATTAGTTTCTTATAGTCTTCTTCATTTACATTCAACTTAATTAGATGTATGCTTTGTTGGTTCTTCAATTACAATGACTCTAACAATCACTAACTGTAACATGTAGGAATATGTTGTTTGCATTCATATCATACTGTTGTTTCAAATTACAAACCTTCAAAACAATCCCAACAATACTATTAGAAACCTTCAAAACAATCACAACAAAACTGTTCACAATCTAACAATCAGTTAGAAAATTACATTGCTTGGAAACTTTCAAAACAATCACAACAAAGTTGTTTGTACTTAACATTCCTATCAAGTAAAAAAGCTTGGAAAATTGAAATCTGAAGGGAAGCTATCTTATGTGTTGTTTGTGGCTTGTGAACGAGGACTCCACCTTTGAATTGGTTGGGTAATACTTGGGGTAGGTGAGGGTGGATAGTACTCTGAACGAGTAGGACTCCAACTTTGAAATGGTTGGCTAATACTTGGGGTAGGTGAGGGTAGACAATATTGGGGGGATTGAATGGACACAAAGTTTGTGAATATCCTATGACGGTCAGGCAAGGGGTTTAGAGGGTTGCTGAGTTGCATTTCCCTTGCTGCCTCTTTTCTAGCCTTCTCTAATTCTTTTTCTTTTTTCACAACTTCCTTTTCAATCCTTTGCTACTCTCTTTTATGCTCCCTCTCCTTCTTTTGTAGTTCTCTTTCAACCTCTACTGCTACTTGTTGGTGTTCTCTTTCAATTCTTAATTGTTCATTCAACTCCTTTGCTACAATTATTTCCATCTTGTGTTATTCAATCTATTCCTTCTTTTTGTCTTTCAGTAGCGGAATTTTCATCTTCCTCTCCTCTTGCTCATTTAGTAACACCATGTAGTCATCAGTGGTGAGGATTTGGGATCCTCTTGGAAGTTTAATGTCACGATCAACTACCTGATTGGATTTGTCTTTCACTATATGAACAAGTAGCTTAGCTTTAATGTCTCCCCAATCAACATAAAAATGAACTATGATATTCGGGCCCATGTTGTGTGGTGGAGAAGGCATTGTAAGAATTTGATCTTCATCCACATGCAAATCAATTCCAAGATTTTCAACACCCTCTAACAACCATGATTGCTCCTCAAGTGCACTCAGTAGGGAAAGAGAGATGTCTACAATAGTATTCTAGTCTCCCAAAACTAGTGTTGGTGGTGGATTGTGCTCATCACCCGAACCCAGTGTTCCAGTTGGTGATTGGTGGTTTGAAAAACTTGAAGTTTGTGGTGGAATTTGGTGGTTACACATTTAGCTACTTCAAGTGGACTTTGTCGATCTACAAGTTTTTCTATTCCATTTGTACAATCAACCTCAGTTTGTGGAAAACCTTTGTTGGATAGATTGAAAATGTTTTTAACAGTTGCTACTTCCTCGGGGGCAACAAACTGAAATGTCTCACTAGGCCTCTTGTCGTCCACCAATGCATCTAGATTAAGTGGCCAAATACCTGTCCTTTTGAATCCATCTTTTATATTTGCAACTATCAATGCCTTCTCAAAAGAAAGGATGCCAAGTGTAGCCAATTTGGTCCTTCTTATCTCCAAATGTGGATATTTGAAACACTATGCCACTCTTTCCCTTTTAAAATGTGATTTGAAAGAGGAAAATACACTCACATCAAGTGGCTACAGCCTGTGTGACGTGTGGATTGGTAGGGTAAGCAAGTCAATGCCCAATTTCCTTGCTTCGATAATGGTAGAAAAGGCTATGTGGCTTCCATGACCATCAAATATGAGGAGGTGTCTATGGTTGGGCGAGATACCCCCAGGTACTTGAATAGAAAAATGTCTCAACCACTTTAGAAATAGTTCTTTCATCATCCATGCATGAGGCTGAACAACCTTACATGCTTCTGGCTCATAGTTGATTATGTAGTTTTGGAGTTGTTTTTTGCTTTTAAACAAGTAAAATCTTAGAATTTTATATCCTGCAGTGTTTGCACAACACACAATTGTGATCCGCTCCTAGATCTTCGAGATAATATACGAAAAACTTCTACTGCCAGTTTTGGCAAGCACCCTCATCGCATTGTTCCACCCAACTTGCAACCTAGTCTTGTCATAGTTCCAAATCCTTTGTGGTCCATAATTCCTGGTTGTGTATGCCTTCTCTAGTGTTTCATAGAATGCAGATACAAATGAAGGCCTGAGATTGAGAACACAGTCTCTATCTTTCCCTCAGACTGTCCTTAATGATAGATCAAGATGCCTTTTTTTAAACCTCATCCATGAAGACTTACTAGGAATTCCATCTTTGAAGGGATTACACTTGTTTTGGCATATTTGGGACACTTTAAATTTCAGATTCACAATCTCTAAACCATGGCCAATAGTAGCCATCTCCTCGCACCATTCCACAACCTTTGCCTCTTCATCATCATTTAGGACTATTGGGGGTCCTTTCCTTTTCACAGTGGTAACACTACTCAACCAATTAGATAATGTGGTAGTTGAAGATCCCACTTTTTCGCTGCACCTATTGTACTTGACATGCCATTGTCTTCAACATCTTCAATGACATGTTTCATGTTAGTTGTGGTCCATTCCCGCCACACTACAACCTTTTTAGTTGTTACAGTTGGGTTTACTTGGACTACAGGTTTAGTTGGCTGCTCAATAGGAATTACTTCATCCTTATCACTATCTGGTAGACCCATAGGTTCAATTAGTTGCTGAGCAATAAGTACATCATCGTCATTGCTATGTGGCAGCCTCACACCTCTCTTCTGTGCAGGAAAAGTTGTCCGCCTTCGCTTGGTTACAACTCATGTGGTTATTGTTGTTGCTTTATTCTTCCTTTGCATTGATCCAAGTGAAAGATTAGTAAAGATAATGATAAAAATTGAAACAACAAATTCATACATGTAAGAGTGAGTGTAATTGAAGAACAAACTAACCATGCATCTAATTGAGTTGATTGCAAATGATCAAGGGTATGTGTGCAATGAAACAAGCAATGCATGCTATTCTATCATATCCCCAATTCTAACTCTTACAAACCCTTGGGTGATCATGTTAACAAATTACTCTAAGCAAAACTCATTAAGGGGTTATATTGATCTAGGGGGATACTTTTTTAGTGAAAATTGAAGTGTCTCAATTGCTTTAGAATTCTACACTATGTCGAAGAGCTTTGAAATCTAAGTCCAATGCAATTGAATGGGCTTGAAAGGAGTCTGTATGCTCGAGTTATGGCCAATCAAAGTTTGGTCAAACCAGGCATCATAGGCTAGCTAGGAAGGCAAAAAATTTGATCATCTCAAAAATCTTCAAAAACAATATCATGTCCAAGGGCTCGTTGCCATGATTTCGACACCATTCGTTTCATCAAAAACAGAGTCTGTATGCCAAAGTTACTCCAAGTCAATGTTTTAGTCAAAAGGTTGACTAGTCAAAATGATGATGTCATCATGTGATGTGGCAACACAGTCAACAAGCAATGAAGAACCAGTATTGACACGTGGTAGCTGATGTGGTCTTTGACAAAAAATGATGGAGTGCCATGTGGCTCAATCACAGGGTGTCGCGTGGCACCCATTCAACAACCCCCAAAGCACCAGTTTCAACTACTTGCAAAATAATAGGAGGTGGGGGTTGAACCCGCAACCTCCACTACACAAACACATTCCTCTACCAACAAACCACATGGCTTTTTCAAGATGAAAATATAGCATTTTCTATTTATACAAGCTTAGAAGGTAAGCTTTAAGCCAAATTTGTAGGGAATGGGGTTTGAACCCACAACCCCCCATTTCCCATGCTTTCCTCCTCACCATTGCACCATCGCCTCAAGTGGCAATAATACAAGAGGTAAATATTATTTAAAGAAGATAGTGAAAGCAAATCTTCCATTTTTAAAGTATTAACCCCAAATTAAATATTAATCCTCATCTGAAATATATTAATAAATCCCCTTTAACTTATAATAGCCTGAATGGAATATTTTCAAGGCCTTAAATAATATTTTAAAACATGTAAAAGATTATTAAGTAATATTTTAAGGGGTTGAGGTGATTTTTAAAGATTATTAAGGGGATATTTTGAAGATTTATCTTTGTAAATAGGGGATATATGGTTGTAAATGAGAGATGTTGATTTTGTAAATCATTTGGTTATAAACTCAATTGAGTAATTTTTTTGTATAAAAAGGGGGGAGAGTGTGGGAGTTTGGTATCTAGGTGATGAGTAGGGAGAGAATGATCATAAGACTTTTGTATCCATTTCTGTGCAACGAGAGAATGTTGTCGCTGTGCTGGAAGGAAATGGAGTTGTAATGTTGTTGAAGCCTTTGTAATCCTAATTTTGGAGCATAATAGGATCGGTCACTTTGTTAGAGAGGGGCCTGAAGATGTAGCTGATTTGGCGAACTTTGTTATCAATTGGTGTTCTGTCTTCTTTCTTTTCCATTTTGTTCATCACATTTCTTATGCTTTGTTTATTTAAGCATTTCAGTTACATTAATTAGTTTTTAAAGCTTTGATTAATTGTTGTAATCGTTAAGCATTCCAATAGCAATTGTCATAGATCCTAATTCAAATCATATATATAACTTGAAACAATAGTGTGATACAAATATGTTAAACCGTTCTTGAAACAACATAATGATACAAATATATATATATATATATATACTTGAAACAACAATATGATACAAATATATATAAATTGAAAGAGTAGTATGATACAAATAAAACTTAAAACAACATTATGATATAACTTGAAACAACAGTATATTCTTGGAAAGGGTTTGAAATATTTATATCATACTACTGTTCCAAGTCATATAAAAATTTCATAATGTTGTGTCAGAAATGGTTACCATACATGTTATAGTCACTGTAATTGAACAAGAAAGAAAACATACATCTAATTAAGTTGAATGGTAAATGAAAAACACTATAGGAAATATATATATATCTATCTATATGGGAAGTGATTGTTAGATTGCAAACAATTTTATTGTGACTGTTTTGAAGGTTTCTAACTTGAAACAAAATGATTTTCATATAAACAACCTATTTGTACATATTAGAGTCACTGTAATTGAAGAACAAACAAAGCATATATCTAACCAAGTTGAATGTAAATGAAGAAGGCTATAGGAAACTTATATATATATAGATCAATCATAATACTATATCCGAAAGGGTTGGATATATGTATCATACTGTTGTTCCAAGTTATATATAAATTTCATACCGTGTTTCAGAAATTTGGTTATAACAAAAGTAGGAGTTAGCCATTATCACAGTTAGCAGTAAAGGAGAGGGTCCGATATTTAGTCACTGTAATTGAAGAACAAACAAAGCATACATCTAATTAAGTTGAATGCAAATGAAGAAGGCTATAAGAAACTTACGTATCTATCTATCTTTGCAAAGATATATAGATACGTAAGTTGAATATAAATAAACAAGGCTATAGGAAACTTACACATCTATGTATCTTTGCAATTGATATATATTTATATGTATCATAATGTTCTATCAGAAGGGGTTGGAAATATTTGTACCTTACCACTATTTGAAGTTATATAAAAATATTAGTATGCTATTTCACTAATAGGCGCAATATATATTATATATATATTTTTTGCAGAGATAGATGCGTAAGTTGAATGTAAATGAAGAAGGCTATAGGAAACTTATATATATATATATATATATATATATATATATATATATATATATATATATATATATATAATTAGTGAAATATCACACTAATAGCATATATATATATATATGCTATCAATATGATATTTCACTATATATATATATATATATATATATATATAGGTATGCTATTAGTATGTTATTTCACTAATAGGCATTATGTTAGTGAAATAACATACTAATAACATACTGATATATATACATACAGACACACACATATATACACACGTAATTTTCCTATAGCCTTCTTCATTTACATTCAACTTACACATCAATATATATATCTATCTATCTATCTATATATACACGTAAGTTTCCTATAGCCTTTTTCATTTACATTCAACTTATGCATCTATCTATCTCTGTAATATATATATATATATATATGAGAAAGGGTTGGAAATATTTGTACCATACTATTATTTGAAGTTATATAAAAATATTACAATTAGCTGTAAGGGAGAGTGGTCAATATTGGGTCGGGGTTGTGTCGTGGGTATAAAATGTGACAACATGAATAGAAAACATATCATCCAAAACCCGTAAATGCATTTTATGTAAATGTAAATGAACATGGCGTATGAAACACCAATTTTAATTCATTTTAATGTAAATGGACAAGGCATATGAAACATCAATTTAAATATGTGTGTATAAGTAAAACCGATAAAGGTAGTTTTCAGACATACTGTAGAAGGTCAAGGAGGTGGCTGTATTGCTTTGGAGGAGCTCATTCTCAATCAAGTGTCTCCAACAAAAACTCAAATATTTCAAATTGTGAATAGGTAGCTTGCATCACATAATTCTAGCCTCTTGTATAAATAAATAGGTTGATAGAATTTCAATCGGTAGGTGCAAGAGGAGAAATTTAAATTTTGGGAGGAAATTTGATCTTGCATTGAAGGAATTAATGGTAGAAGTGATATGAAATAGGTACATAGAAAATCTGGTTGGTGATTTAAAAGGAGATTTAAAAGGTTTGTAATTCTAATTAGTATGGTTGATATAATTACGTTTTTTTTTGTAAAATTGAATTGCATAGTGAACTTGAGAATTCGTTTTTGTTATTTTTGTAGGTAAATTCAAAAAAAGATTGGTGTACATGGACATGGTGGAACCAATAATTTGTCAAAAAGGGATAAGAAATGGAACATGTTTTATTGTAACATGTTAAAATGTATTTACAACTCACTCAGTTGGCATTGGCTCGTGCACATGTCAACTCACTTTTAATGCAATAAAACATATATTTTAAGTAAAAATATATCTATTTGCATTAAATTCATTTTTGAGAAGGTGACAAACAGTATTTATATTGTGGAAATAAATATATCTACTTTCATTCCCCTAATATTCGGAAGGTGGCAACTAAATAGTCCACCTATAATAAGACATATTATGAATTTGACATGAACATGTCTTATCATATTAATACAGATATTTGAATTTTTTTTTTGGCTCTTTATTACTCATAGGTGGATCCCAGACTGTCATATTCTATACCCATGACACAAGCACTACCTATGATGGGTGCCAATCCCATTTGTAAAAAGCATAAAAACATAACAATATTTTCTGTTGGAATACTAAGACTACGACTTTAATAAATTTTTTATTAGAATCAAATAGGTAGATATTTATAATTGTGAACTCCCAAAATTGTAAAGGAAGCTTGCCTTCCGCCTGGCATATCCCACTGTGAATATATCCCCTGCTTTATTTGTTTCTCCGAGATATTCCATTGCAATTTCACGCTATGAAAAGGCAAAAGCTTTCTTTCAAATCAGCTGGCGCAAAATATCTAAATTTCATATGTCAATTCACGGAGTAATTTATTTGTTTGGTTTGGTTTAAAAAAAATCTTTAAAGCTCTTTCAACGCCGGCTTCGGCGTGACCTGTTTTTCTCATTTCATGAGATTGCATAGGCGTAGGATTACCTGTTTACAGTAGCATTTTGCTTTACGTGCAGTAAAAGGAGACTGTTGAGCGGATCGAGGCGAATTGTCGAAGGATATCTGAAATTTAAATTTATGCTCTGTTGAAGCTTCCGCTGGTATGCAAATTACTCGATAATAATTCTGTAGAGCGTTATTTATTCTGGATTTCATTTGATTATCGTCAAACGTTTTTCTTTTGTAAAGCTTTTATCCAGATTGACGTTGAGCTCTTTATTTTTCACATTGCAGTAGAAATTCATTAATTAAAATGTGATTACTCCTCAGGACCAAATTGATGCATAGGATTTTGGATATAATGTATCAAAGTGTGTTTGCTTGTTTAGAAGATTTTTCTATGATTGTCTAGTTTTAGATAGCTTGATGTTGTGGTTTTAGGTTTAAGATATCATGTGCTTGATGATGATTGCGAAATAAATGGCAACTGAAATGCGTTGCATAATATTAATTGAGAATGAGGTTACAGGCTGTCTTTAATGCGGTGTAGTTAAGCTTTGCCTCACTCTTAATATTTTTAAGCGCAAGCTAGGCTTGAATGCATTCCATTTTGTCCCGTGCCAGGCTCAGATATGCCTTGTAATCGTTACACCATAACTTATCTATATTCTCTGCTGGAATTAAGGACTGCCTTATTGCAACGAGGGGTATGAACCAGTGTTGCATTCTTGCTAGTGGGGGTTTAAACCTTAAGCTTTGCCTCCATTTGAATATTTTAAAGCTCATGCTAGACTTGAATGCATCCCATTAAGCTCCGTGTCAGGCTCAGCTATGCCTTGTAATCGTTACACCACCACCTCTCTACATTTCTGCTGGAATAAAGGACTGCCTTGTTGGAATGTGGGGTATGAACCAGTGTTGCGTTCTTGCTAGTGAACCTTAACCAACACACCAATTTGATTGATGTCTGAGACTCACCTTGTAGAAACTCACAATTAAATAATTTTTCATCAGCCATATATAATTCAAGCATTCTACTTCTATATTTTGATCTTATGAACAAGCTTAGTAGTAAATTTAAACTTGCCAATCCATCCACACCTGGGCCCCCAAATTTATAGTGTAATTGTATGTGTTCTAATTGCATAATAGGAGATGGCTACTTCTTGCATCCTTTGCCTAGAGGCATGCGTGCTAACATTATATACATATCATGGAGAATTCTACGGAGTATCTTTTTGACAAGTGGCTAGTTTTCATACAAAATTTCCAAGAATCAGGCCAACCAATTAGTAAAGTTTCCAAAAAAAATTACAACTGTAAGGTTTTATATAAAATCTACATAAGCTTGTTTTAATGTTGTCAGTTGATTCACCAAAATGTACACACATTGCTAGTAATTTCCATATTTTTCCTAAAGTAATAGCCTCTAATTTGAAGTAAGAAGATTTGTAAACTGTGCTGCACATATGAATTTTACTTTTGTTAGTCTTTCTTGGTGAATATTCTTATAAGCTTTGAGCACCACTGATACAATTTTTTCATTGCTATCATTGTGGTAGAATTCTATTAAAAGAACCTTTTCACACTTGACAGCCATGATATTGTAGTGTTGCAAAATTGTACCCTATGGCAATTTCACACTTACACATTTAGGCTTGTTGCATTTATGACAAAAACCTAGAAGTTGAAATTTCACGATTTTGACTTCATAGGCAACAATGATGAAGCACTAGCAGCCTAAATGTCTCATTCTTGCAAAGTTTTGAATAGGACACTTGCGTGACACACAGACGTCTATGTTGTAAGAAGGCTAAGGTAGTGGAACAACTTCCTACACTAATCTTGAGAGGAGAAAAATGCAAAAATTTACAGATCTTTAACAGTTATAAAAACTTAAATAGAATAAACATAAATGTCATGCATACCACAACCCAGTAATTTACGTGGGGAAAACCTTTTCAGGAGAAAAACCCAACACTCCAAAAGCCACTCAATATATTATTCAAAAATCACAAAGATTACAATATACTTGTAGAGCAAGCTTCTCACAGGAGTATCACCACTCAGAGATCAAGAGACAACACAACTGCTATTAGACTCTCAAAAAACATCACCGTCTCTCTACCGCAGCTGTAATACAACACCCTCATAAAATAGGGTTACATTCTAGGGCAAGACAGGCCAACAAAATATCTGCCATTAGATCTAAAACCTAATAATGAACGGTCTAGATTTACAATATATCATTATTTAATGAATGTCGGCCAATTTTAAGAATTTCCTGAAAAAAGTTAACACGTTCACATTTTGCTCCTCAACACCACCCCATGCTACCATTGTATACACCTATCGATGTAACTAGGAAATATATATATATCTACATCCTATCAACAATAAAATGTATATAATTGCAAGGTTGAGACACATTTTCCCAACAAATCTCCCACTTGTCGAACACCTTGCAAGAGCAACGAGATGGAGTAAACATTGTCTCTTAATCACTAGGGGCTGAAAGGTCCATAGTCCTTGAACACCATCTGAAATTCTCTATGCTCACAGGCTTTGTTAAAGAATCAACAACATTCATCAAAGTCTCTACCTTAACTAGCTTCACCCTATCTTCGACCATATCTCTAATAAAATGATAATGTACATCAATGTGCTTGGTCCTGGCATAAAATGTCGGGTTCTTGGCTAGACATATCGCACTTTGACTGTAGCAATAAATTGTCACTGCACCTTGTTTTATTCCAATATCTGAACATAGTCTCTTAAGCCAAATAGCTTCTTTGCAAGCATGAGTAGCTGCCATATACTCTGCTTCAGTAGTGGAAAAAGCAACCACAGCCTGTTGCTTACTCATCTAACTAATTGCACCACCAAATAAAGTAAACACATAAGCACTGGTGGATTTTCTGCTATCAACATCACCTGCCTAGTCTGAATCCACATAACCATGAATATCAAAGGAAATCTTGTCTTCAATCATATTACTATAATAACATAAGGAATAATCTGAGGTATTGTGCAAATATCTGAAGACTCTTTTAACTGCATCCCAATGAACTCTACCAGGATTAGACATATATGTGGAAAAAACTCCCACTGCTTGGGCAATGTTTGGTCTAGTACAAACCATAGCATACATCAAACTTCCAACTGCACTCTGGTAAGACACTTTGCTCATGTCTTCCATCTCTGATGGAGATGTTGGACAATCTAAAATAGATAAATTTTTTCCAACTGAAATAGGAACATACAATGGTCTCCAATCTTGCATATCAAACCCCTGTAAAATTGAGTTGACATACTTACTTTGGCCAAACCATAGCTTTCTGTTCACTTTATCTCTTTTAATTTCCATCCCAAGAATGTATTTAGCTGCACCAAATCTTTCATTTCAAATTTAGCAGCAAGTTGAGATTTTAGTTCTGAAATCATACCTTTCCCTCTACCAACAAATATCATATCATCAACATATAATGCAATAAATAGGAAACAATCACCATCAGTTTTATAATAAACACAATGATCTGATTTAGAACACTTAAATCCCAAACTCAACACATATGTATCAAATTTCTGGTATCACATCCTAGGACTCTATTTTAGGCCATACAAATATTTTTTCAATATGCAAACCAATTTACTTTTACTTTTCACCACGTAGTGCTCTGGCTGTGTCATATAAATATCCTCCTCCAAATCCATGAAGGAAAGCAATTTTCACATTCATTTGCTCAACCTCTAAACTATAAGCAACAACAATAGAAAACAAAAATCCAATGGATGTCATTTTTGCAACAGGAGAGAATATCTCACCATAATCGACACCCTCAACTTGAGAGTAATCCTTCGCAACCACCTTGCTTTATACTTCTCAATACCTCCATCTGAACCAATCTTTTTTTTTAACACCCATTTGCAACCAACAGGTTTTCGTCTTTTAGGCAATGGTACAAGATCCCATGTATCATTCTTTTTCAAACATGCCATTTCTTCATCCATAACAATCTTCTAGGATTTTGCATCATTCAAACCTAGTGCCTCTTTTACAGATTTAGGTTCATCCATGTTAGTATTCAAAGCAAAAATACATCTCCAATCATCAAGTGAATACCTTTTAGGTGGTTGTCTATGTCTTGTGGACCTATGAACAAGTTGAGTTGGAGGTTCTTCCTCCTCTTCTGAAGATCCAAAGCTAAATGAGCTTTTCTCAACTTCTTGTCTATCTTTGGGCCTTAATTCAACTTTCTCAGGTGTAGAAGGAAATTGAATCACATCTTCATGTTTACTTTGTTCTAGCTGCAATGTAACAAAAGAAGGCTTGGTTTCTCTAAAAAAACACTTCTACTATGTATTACCTTCTATGCAATAGGATCCCAAAGCTTGTATCCTTTCACACCATAGCTGCATCTGATGAAGATACATTTCATAGCCTTGCTCTCCAACATTTGTTTGCTTCTCTTTTGGCACATGTGCATATGCTTCACAACCAAAAACTCTAAGATGTCTTAATGAAGACTTGCGACCCGACCATGCCTCTATAGGCGTCTTATCAACAAGAGTTGATGTAGGAGCCCTGTTAATTAGGTAACAGACAGTGGCAACAACTTCAGCCCAAAACCTTTGTTCTAGACCAACACCACTCAACATACTCCTAGCGTTCTCCATCAGTGTCCTGTTCATTCTTTCAGCAACTCCATTCTGTTGTGCTGAATACGGAGTTGTCTTTTGTCTATGAATACCACAATCTTTATAGAATTTATCAAAATCATTAGAGAAAAATTCATCGCCATTATCAGTCCCCAAACATTTTATTTTCTTTCTAGCCTGCAACTCAACCATTGCTTCAAATTCTTTAAATCGACTGAAAACTTCAGATTTATTCTTTAGAAAATATACCCATGTCCTTCTACAATAATTATCAATAAATGAAACATAATATGTGGATTTACCAATCAAAGGAACATCTACAGTACCAAACACATCAGAATGAATGAGATCCAATACACCACAAGATTTATGAGAATTTGAGTAAAATTGAACGTGGTTTTGTTTTCCATAAATGCAATGCTCACAAAAATCAAATTCAAGATTACAATTAGACCAACCTTCAACAAGGTTTTTATTTTTCAAGGTCCTTAGACCCTTTTCTCCATCTGATTCTGATTGGAAGCTTGTCTTTAATTCTTTAGGAGATGAAATCCTTCAAGAAGTCACCCTGATTGCTTCAATAGGTCTGGGATTGTAGATGAAATCCCTCCAAGATGTCTGAATATTCATTCAAGTGCCGTGAATTTGGAGAAGAATGCCTCTGTGCTTTCACCATAATGGAGGAAATTGGAATTTTCTTTGTGAAGAATTTCCCATACTTAGCCAAATTTTGGCTATTCAAGTTCATTTTGTAACACCTTCACGCGGACTATTCAACATTTAGCCAAGATTTTGGCCATCTCAATGCTCGAATGAACTTTGCCTGTGGACTTGCCTTCAATTCTGAATTTGGCTTGTACTATGTAGGACAAATTCCATCCTTGGGCAAGGATTTTATTCACTTCCTCTTTACTTTTCCTCTTTTTTTCTCTTCATTCTTCCTGTCAACACTTAGTCAATTTTTTAAATTTCCCTCCCCAAGGTATCGACACTTAGACAATTTTCTTATCCTCTCCTTGGGCGAACTTTATCAATACTTAGACATTTTTCTTTCTTAGGCCATGTCGGACTTCATCAATGTTTGGACATTCCATATTTTAGCAAATTTTAATTTGGTGAGGCTTGAGATATTTCTCTTTTAGGCCTAAGTCGAACTTTACTTTGCCTTGGACATGCCTTGCTTGAGGAAAGTCGGACTTCATAAAGGTTTGGCTATGCTTGGGAAAGGTCGGTCTTTCACTTGTCTTTGCCATTTTCCCTTGCTGTCTAAGTCGGACTTTGCTTGTTTTATGCTATCCATATGGTGGACTTCAAGAATTTCTCTCCATGTTGCTTATCTTTTTATGGCGGACTTCTTGACTTTCATTCCAAATGCTAGGGTGGACTTGGAGGCTTGTTTGACAAACTCCTTTAACATGGTGGACTTTCTTGGTGCCTTGACACATCCATCTCTCCTTCCAAGCGGACTTCACATTCTTCATGCTATATTATCATCCAACCTTAGACACTTAACCAAAATTTTAAAGTTTTACTCTCCAAGGTCTCCATACTTAGCCAAATTTTGAGTCTTTCTTTTCTTCTCTTGGCTGGGCGGACTTTATCCACTTCATGCCATGCCTTCCTTAGTGCTGGACAGACTTTGAAGACCCTTTGCCAAGGCTGGGTGGACTTTACATTTGCTTGGATATTGTCATTCAAGGTGGGGCGGACTTTGTGATGTGCTTGACACTTTTCTTTCCCAGCCAAGGGCAGACTTGGCTTATGCTTTTCCATGCTTCCTAGAGGTGGGCGGACTTTCTCATGTTCATGCCAAACTTTCTCCAAGGTTGGGGCAGACTTCAAAGTAGGCTTGCCTTCTTCCTTTCAAGGCATGGCGGACTTTCCATGATGCTTGCCATTGTCTCATCAACAGGGGGTCCCCATTTGCAATGGGGCGATGTGTGAAAAGGTCACAATAGTACTTAATGCCCAATTCTTAATAAATTTACTCAATCAATTCAAGATTTCTTTACTCACAAATCTAATCAGGTTAACATGTTTGACCATATCTAGTTCATTCAACCATAATAACTATATGATCAAAGAATCAATAAATCGTAACCTTAATTATTCAATAAATTGTAACCTTAATTATTCATTGAAGTGATTTTGCTTATGGTAATCATTAGTTGGAATCTTTCTACTAGAAATTCGAATCTACTTGGTTCTTATTTCAAGGAAGTTTCTCAAGCTATCTTTAATATTCAGCTCAATCCTTACTAACTTTTAATCAATCAAGATAATTAAGAGGCCTTATGCATTCTATACAAAGCGTTAACTAGGATTATCATTAACAACAAAATTTAGGACCTATAACTATAATTTATATCACTTGCTAACTATGCACAATATCTTGATAGCTAACCAACATGAAAATTCCATGATAGCTATATTAATTAAATGATATTTTTCTCTCCTAACAAAATAATTGATTAACAAGAAGTAACATCATGTACTCGCCTTTCCACTAAAAATGGCCTGGATGAATTCATTGTCATTAGTAATTCATATCATATTTAGATCAACGATTCCTTCATATTTATTCCATTGATAAACTAACTATCTAGTAATCTACAAAATTTTAGGCACACTAGTTTGATATTGATATAGAAGAATTTTCCCAAGATTAGAAGTGTTCCCAATATCCTTAGTTAATAGTTAAAGATTGAAAGAATTATTAAGAGGCAAGGATTCTGCAAATCACCTTACATAATGGAACTTAAATAAAGTATCCTCCTAATGCAAAGAGTCTTAGGGAAATTATTCCGTTCTACTAAATTACCATGATTCTTCATTAACATTATAATTCATAAGCATCCTCAATCTACTCTTTTACTATGAAAAATAATAAGAAAAGGATAAAGAATACACATAGGATATCTTAATATTTTCAACAACCTTCTTAAACAATAATCAATATAATGATAAGATAACACACCATATTTTCCAATTAAGTAAAAGAAGAAAAGTTGTGTAACAACTACTTTGTTAAATTGAATTAGATGATAAATGGATAAGGAACATACCCCGTTAAACACTAATTCCACCTTGTGTGATAGGTTCTAAGTGTACATCACGTATGGTCCTTGATTGATTCTACATTTTGAGTGATAAATTGATTGATGATATTTTCATACACTTTACACTTGATTCCCTTGAGTTCTCCTGTTTCATCTTTACTCTTTCATGCTCACAAATATTAGTTTTAAATCTCAATAAGTATAATTCCCAAGGTTTTCATCATTTCCAAGGATCTAACATGCAAATGGATTGTTAAGACCACTTCTAACTTTCTAAACATAAAATCCTATGTAGTAATCAAGGCATAGGTATTCTTATCATTCAAGGTCCAACATACTACTCTACTCCAAGTCTATTATGTAAAACTTAAATATATACCTATTGCTAACTTATCAGAATATAAATAAAACTATTGTTTTAATAAGTCAACTACTTTACAATACCTAATGAATACCAAATGGAAAAATGGGTTAATTCTATTTAAATATGAATTTGATATGTAAAATAAACTATTGGGTACTATTTTGTACTTATTAATATCATTAGTTATTAATTTCAATAAGTGAATACTTAAAACTATCAAAATATATGTAATTAATAAAATGATAACCAATTTTATCTTTGACATTAACCAATGGTAGCCAAATCTCATGATTTTCCTAGGATGATAACGACTTCTTACAAAAGCATAATGGAACATACAGTTTAGAATTATTATTATTATTTTTTAACCCCCAATATCATTCCACTAGAACTTAATCAAAATTTATCAATTATGTATTCAAATATTCAGATTATTATATAATTAGGTGACATTAAAATACACAAATATATTCCTTTTGACCTTCAAATTAATTGTTAAATCCAAGTACGTGTCTGCAATTTATTTTGAAAATGGCATATTGGAACCCATTCCCATATCCCATCCCCATCACCTGTACTAGTACGAGTCCCCTGCTGACTATGGTAAGAAGGAAATTCTTTTATCGTTTTAACTCATGAATTACCTATAGATATTGATTTGTGTTTGCCTTCCTAAAGTTGACATTTTCAATATATCAGCATGTATTCTGTGTTTAGTTATTGCATGCATGCATTTTTCTGTTATGTCACACTGGTTGTTTTTTGAGTTATTTCAGTCACTAAAGTTTGAGTGTGATGCAATTGTCCAACTTGAAATTTGGAAGGCCAAGGGAAAACAATCAGCCAAGCCTGTGGAAGAAGCATTTGAAGATTCACTCCCTGCAACATGGCAGAAGACGGTAAATTACTAATTTAGTTTCTGCTGTTAATGGTTATAAAATGAGTTATCAAGATTGTTTTGACACCTTATCTTCTGTTTCAGTTTTTTAAAATGTCTTCTCATTGCTAGTTTGTTTTAAGGCCATTTTATGCTTTTCCAAAGAAAGTTAAAATAAAACTACCTATTTTGCAGAATGTTTTTGTTTTAAGTGGAGTTGCCTAAAATAGATTGTGAGGTAGTTTAATGGGTTTATCTGACATTGTAATTTGTAGTCAGAGTTAGTTCAAATTCAATGGAGGCTTAACTGATACTTTTTTGAAAAAATCTGACAGTGAAAGAAAGATAAATTGTATTATTCAGGTTGTCTTGTTTCAAGAAGTTCTAATTCATCAGAAGTTTCTGGAATCATCTGCACATGAAAAATATTGTTGTCCTAAAACATTATATGCAGATGATTCCAGAAAGTTCTAATGAACTGAGATAAATTGATTTCAAACTCTTTTAATTTTAGTTTTTTCCATGCTTTTTATTGTTTTTTTGGATTAAGGTAAATAATCTGGGCTGGTTCCAGAGGGATAGTTTACATGGGCTGATAGTTTGATTAACCTTGATTAGAATACATTTTGTACAATTAAGAAAAACAAGATTAATTGTCATGAAGTCATTCAGAAGCTTTACAGTAGAGAACTGAACAGTAAGTTCTAGTTAAATTTAGGTTTCATTCTCAAAGTACAGATACATCTAGATGGATTAGAATTTATAGATCCATTAGAAAGAACACTGAAGAGTACAATGAATCAGTCAAATTAATGCTAAATTATTCTAAAGGATCAATACATATAATCATTCAAATGAGCCTTTTTTTTTGAACAATCAGTTTAAAACTTCAAATGTAATGAATGTTGAGAAATGGCCCAAACTTGAATTTCATCTTATAAATTACAATTTGTGAAAATGTCACATTTTCCATTCATATTTACATCGATTATGAGGTCAGAATTGTGAAATTATCACATTTGACATTTATATTTACTTTGATTGTAAGGTTAGAATGGCATTAATAGTAATCATAGCTTTTGAGGTTTTAGAAGCATCTAACATTTCTAGATTTTGCGATAGGGAGAGATGCTCAAGAGAACCTTAACACTAGGGACATTGTAGATCAAGTTGTATAACATTTCTCTTTTTGCAGTGAAAATCCAATCCAATGTTGTCAGAATTAGAAAAGAACAATTGATCTAGGTTGACTTTATTATCTGTTTACTTATTTCCTTTATTTTCTTACTACCTTTAGTAGCATCCCCTTTTAGATGTTCCAAGGAACTTACCATGTACAAGCTTGATGGGTTCCATTTTACTTTAACTTAGTTGGCATCTTGGCAATGCATAAGATGGCACAATTTTCTGTTTATTTGGATTAAATTTAATAATGAGGATTTTTTAATCATTTGGTGGGTGCTTTGGTACTTGACAAATTCTTTCCATTCAAGTTTTTAAAGAAAAAGCCTTAAGCTATACATATGATTAAATGTATGCATAGTAGTTAAATAATATCAATTCTCACTACCTTCTATATATATTTCTTTCCATACTTTATGCATTTTTTTTCCCTGTCACTATCATCTTCATCTTGCACATATATTTCCATCAAATTTATCATACTTGTGGTTTCATTAGGGGGATGATTATTCATCAGGCTATATAGGTCCAGAGGTTTGCTTAATCTGAAGCCTACTAACCATCCATAAATGTCCTTTTGATCCTTCTGAAATTAATTGATCCAAGGTACACTGAGGCCAATTTATTTTGAAAATGTGCATATTGGCAACCCATTCTCCATATATCCCATCCACCAATCACCTGTACTAGTACGAGTCCCCTGCATGTTGCACAGGAAATTCTTTTATCGTTTTAACTCATGAATTACCTATAGATATTGATTTGTGTTTGCCTTCCTAAAGTTGACATTTTCAATATATCAGTGTATTCTGTGTTTAGTTATTGCATGCATGCATTTTTCTGTTATGTCACACTGGTTGTTTTTTGAGTTATTTCAGTCACTAAAGTTTGAGTGTGATGCAATTGTCCAACTTGAAATTTGGAAGGCCAAGGGTAAACAATCAGCCAAGCCTGTGGAAGAAGCATTTGAAGATTCACTCCCTGCAACATGGCAGAAGACGGTAAATTACTAATTTAGTTTCTGCTGTTAATGGTTATAAAATGAGTTATCAAGATTGTTTTGACACCTTATCTTCTGTTTCAGTTTTTTAAAATGTCTTCTCATTGCTAGTTTGTTTTAAGGCCATTTTATGCTTTTCCAAAGAAAGTTAAAATAAAACTACCTATTTTGCAGAATGTTTTTGTTTTAAGTGGAGTTGCCTAAAATAGATTGTGAGGTAGTTTAATGGGTTTATCTGACATTGTAATTTGTAGTCAGAGTTAGTTCAAATTCAATGGAGGCTTAACTGATACTTTTTTGAAAAAATCTGACAGTGAAAGAAAGATAAATTGTATTATTCAGGTTGTCTTGTTTCAAGAAGTTCTAATTCATCAGAAGTTTCTGGAATCATCTGCACATGAAAAATATTGTTGTCCTAAAACATTATATGCAGATGATTCCAGAAAGTTCTAATGAACTGAGATAAATTGATTTCAAACTCTTTTAATTTTAGTTTTTTCCATGCTTTTTATTGTTTTTTTGGATTAAGGTAAATAATCTGGGCTGGTTCCAGAGGGATAGTTTACATGGGCTGATAGTTTGATTAACCTTGATTAGAATACATTTTGTACAATTAAGAAAAACAAGATTAATTGTCATGAAGTCATTCAGAAGCTTTACAGTAGAGAACTGAACAGTAAGTTCTAGTTAAATTTAGGTTTCATTCTCAAAGTACAGATACATCTAGATGGATTAGAATTTATAGATCCATTAGAAAGAACACTGAAGAGTACAATGAATCAGTCAAATTAATGCTAAATTATTCTAAAGGATCAATACATATAATCATTCAAATGAGCCTTTTTTTTTGAACAATCAGTTTAAAACTTCAAATGTAATGAATGTTGAGAAATGGCCCAAACTTGAATTTCATCTTATAAATTACAATTTGTGAAAATGTCACATTTTCCATTCATATTTACATCGATTATGAGGTCAGAATTGTGAAATTATCACATTTGACATTTATATTTACTTTGATTGTAAGGTTAGAATGGCATTAATAGTAATCATAGCTTTTGAGGTTTTAGAAGCATCTAACATTTCTAGATTTTGCGATAGGGAGAGATGCTCAAGAGAACCTTAACACTAGGGACATTGTAGATCAAGTTGTATAACATTTCTCTTTTTGCAGTGAAAATCCAATCCAATGTTGTCAGAATTAGAAAAGAACAATTGATCTAGGTTGACTTTATTATCTGTTTACTTATTTCCTTTATTTTCTTACTACCTTTAGTAGCATCCCCTTTTAGATGTTCCAAGGAACTTACCATGTACAAGCTTGATGGGTTCCATTTTACTTTAACTTAGTTGGCATCTTGGCAATGCATAAGATGGCACAATTTTCTGTTTATTTGGATTAAATTTAATAATGAGGATTTTTTAATCATTTGGTGGGTGCTTTGGTACTTGACAAATTCTTTCCATTCAAGTTTTTAAAGAAAAAGCCTTAAGCTATACATATGATTAAATGTATGCATAGTAGTTAAATAATATCAATTCTCACTACCTTCTATATATATTTCTTTCCATACTTTATGCATTTTTTTTCCCTGTCACTATCATCTTCATCTTGCACATATATTTCCATCATTTGTGCAGCTGTCTATGTTTATCTTGTTTCTTGGGGGAGGCTAATTAGGGTTGGATACTTGAATCTCATAAACCCCTATGGATCTTTTGATAGGCACTAGGATTAGGGACCTCAATCAATAACCCACGGATGATTATTCATCAGGACCTCAAACTATATAGAGTCCAGTATCAGGTTCGAAGATGCTAAGCACACTAAATCCATCTGATTTAGCCTATTTCTTCTAACCAAGTAAATAGTTATCCATGTAAGACAACAAAACCTTGTCATAGAAACAAGTTAGGAGGAGTGCAATGATTATCTAACTTTCTGAAATTTAATATTTGATTATAAAATCATACCAGTTTTGAACATTGGAGTTGTTAATCAAGGAATAACAATGGTTATTGAATTGTCTCCTGAGATAAGCCATTAGAGAAGTTTATTTATTTTTCTTTCTATTGATAGAAATAGCAAGTGCACTATTTTCCTTGGTGGATGCATTTCGACCACATGCATGCACTTATCTATCTTAAATAAATTTTAAGGGTTATTCTTCTCTAAACATATCAAGATTGGGTTCATAAGCACTATATCTAGTACACATCAATCTTTATAAGTTTTGAATGAAATGATTAAGTATTATTTGAATTTTAAGAATCATCTATTTAGTGGGTGTTTTCAAATATCTAGGGACTTGTATACATACCTCATTCGAATGACATCATTTGTGGA
Source organism: Sequoia sempervirens (assembly GCA_007258455.2). Taxonomy (NCBI): domain Eukaryota; kingdom Viridiplantae; phylum Streptophyta; class Pinopsida; order Cupressales; family Cupressaceae; genus Sequoia; species Sequoia sempervirens. The sequence continues at coordinate 135,831 of VDFB02268415.1, read as the reverse complement.
TACCTTAATTTAAATTCTTAAATAAAATATCTGACCTAAAGTTATGAAGTATAATTAAGTGTGATCTCATGCTTGAAGGATGTGGATAAAGAATTTGTTGCATGATTTTTCCCACTATATCATATCCTCAACAATCTTGAACAAGGAGATTCCCTTGATAATTAGAACTTGTAGCTACTAATAACAACACTCTAGAATTTGAATCAATCCCCATAATTAACCACATAGCCCTCACAGAATTCACTGGGTGGGTTTTCCCACTCATATTGCTGATTTTTACACTTAGAAGTACTGTATAACATCATTCTGCTTTTTGGGCTGGATTATCACAAAATTTGTTTGGTACTCCAGGCTTCTAGTCTTGAGAATATCTGCAAGGATACCTTTTGGATGCACTATAGAGAGATCTTCAATTTTCAAAACATTGTGTCTTTTCAAACATGACAATCCCAAAGATGTCATTTTATTTACAGTTACCATGTTGGTGGCTGCTTGGAGATTGATTAACAATGTCAGAAGATGAACAACATTTAGCTTCACCTTAACTAACAAACTCCTTTGATCCCCATACTTAAAAATAATTTCCTTCACTTGTGTAATGTTTGAAGTAATTCCATTCATGTCAATAAATGCAGGGTCCTTATTTCAGGTGTGGGCACTGACGAAGTCAGAAATATTTGGTAAAGAGAGGTTTCATTGGTATTACTTTTGTACCTAATTGACTTCGTCTACCTATCTTCCTTAGACCCTGCAGCAGTATACCTATTCAGGGCCTTTAGGAACTTAGCTGATTTGATGAGAAACTGAATATATCTTATAGCCTAGTTGAGTGGAATTTGACAAAACGTCCTTTAGTAACTAAGCTGATAGGATGAGAATTTGAGTATATATTGTAGCCTAGGTGAGTGGAATTTGACTTTATATCTATCCAGTTCTTTTGTGAAGTCAAACTCTGGGCCCTTTTTGGTTCTTGAGGCAGATTGCAACCTTCATAGAAAAGGGATAGCTACCTTCAGTTTTTCATACTTGGAATGTTGAACCTTCTTATCTTCTAATGTTAGTGAAAATACTCATCTTCACAAAAATTCCTTTTCCTTCTCAATAAATTTGGCCTTTTCAAGCTTGGTGAAGTGTGACTGTTGCACTAGCTGTTCTTGAAACATTTGATTTTTCTCTCCATTGCTTCTCTTAACTTCTAAGAAATTCAGGACGACTCATCCACACGCACCATGAGCTGGCTATGTGAGACCAAATAGTGCTGAAGTAGATAGAAGACTTCCCAAAATATGGACTCCATGCAACAAAGAGCTATAATCACCTTCCCATCGGTCCCACCAAATGAAGGTGCAATTTTGCCAAGTTGCCATGCCTTCTTCATCTCAGGAGTTTGGGTAGTGGGCCAACCTTTGGAGAGGAAGATTCTCATAAACTCCTCATGTCATCCTTCATCCATAAACTTCAAAATACGGTGAGAATCTTGTAGGATCAAAGGGGAGTGAGTGCTATCTAAGCATTTGGTGATGTTCGCCACTTCACTCATAATTGCAGCAATTAGTTCTAGGTCCTAGACATATCTTTGTATGGTACCCAAAGGGTTTTGTTGGTTTGGCTTGGAAAGCTATATAGTGATATCCTCATCATTACTAGATTCTTCTTATTGTGGTGAACCTTTTGGTGATGTAGGTTGTTGTGGTAACTTGGAAGGGCCACCTTCTTGCGCATGCTCAACGCCACCTGCTATTTCCAAAATGGTGGAAGGTTGAACACTATCATGCTGGACACTATCGGTTGGAAGTCTGGTAGCAGGCTTCTCTATTTCTTGAGTGGGGCTCAAAGGGGGATATTCCTTTATGTCAATAGGGGCCTCAAGTGGCTTTAGCCATCCGTCAATCTTCTCGGAAGCTTCCTATGATAGTTCATCTAAAATAGTGGAAAGAGTAATATCCTAAACAGGAGAAATGGCCTCTACTGTAGGAGTATCTCCTGGTGTGGTACCTGAGGTGGATGTAGTCAATTCAATGAAGTCATCTCCCTCCTCATTATTGTCTCCATCATCAGATGATGCACCCACATGTTTCCTTTTCTACTAAGAATTTTGGTTTCCTCACTTGGCTAAATCTAGGTGCCCAATTGAGTCCAATGAAAAATTGTGGGCTAGGAGGGATCATACTTAGTATTGGGTTTGTTGTACTCGAAATTAAAATTTTTGCTACACTTAGGCATTTTGAAGAAATGGTCAAAAGTCTTATTAAAATTGTCAAAAAAGGTCAAAATTGGGAATTTGCATGTCTTGCATGAGGGTCAAAAACTCAAAATTTTCAAAATTTGACAATTTGGATCTACTTATAGCAACCTAGACTACAAAACCCAGATCTCAGTTTTTTGGTCGTAAATTTTAGGAAAATTTATATTTTTAGAAACTTTCTAAAAATAGAACTTTTTTCTGGGTTTTTCTCAAATGGATGCTGATTTTTTTTTCTAAAAATAGAAAGTTTGAATTCCAGGGTTCAAACTGATTTTGATTGGCATAAAATACTTCCTCATTAGGTTGGTCCAATCAGAATTGTCAAAAGATCAATTTTTCCCTGGTGGGTCTATTTTGCTTTTTCAAAAGCTTTTTCAGGAGCTCCAAGGTCATTAATGGAGGTTGCTCAATTGCCAGGTGTTAGATTCAGAGGCTTAAGCACAATACAGATCAAGAAGTGATAGAAGACGATTGAGGAATGAAGAACGAAAGAGCAAAGTTGGAAAATCTTGAAAATTGCAAAATTTTGACTAAGTCTAGAAACTCTAGGCGCCCCCTCCTAGTCAAGGTGGCTAGACACTCATACCTTAGAATTTTTTTCAGTTTCCGATAGTCAAAACAACGATGAGCACAAGGAACGAGGGAAAAGTTGAAAAAGTGATAAAAATGACTAACATTGCACAATAAAGGTGCCCCAGGTAGCTAGGGGCGCCCAATCTTTCAAGGTCCTTGATGATGGAATTAGGGTTTGTGCTCCTAGAAAATGTTACTCAAAATTCAGTAGGCTCTGCAGTGAATCCATCAACACGGTCATCGGATCAATTAGTTAGCCGGAATTTGAGATTGAACGAAGAAGTCTTGGCAGAGTGGAAAATTGCAAATTGTGAAAATATTAGAAAATATTCTAAGTTTGGAATCTTTGAGCGCCCTAGGTAGCCAGGGGCGCCTAGGGTTTTGAGCCACATGATTCAATGATTAGCGTTTGCAAATATGACCATTGTATTCGGAATTTTTCCAACTATCCAATGGATGTCTTCGCCAGATCATCAGATCCTTCAATCACCCACAGTTTCAGATCAAACGGAGGGCACAACATGAGGTTTCAAGTTTGAAAGATGAAAATGCTCAAAAAATGACTGTCTGGACTCTGGAGAGTATGGGTGCCCCAAGTAGCCAGGGGCGCCTAGGCTTTTGAGGGGCTAAAAGTGGCAATTAGGGTTTGTAATGTCCAAGAACATTTCTTCAGATTCCAGCGAGCTCTCCAAGGAAATCAACGGCAAGCCCATCAGATTTTTCAATCATTAGATATCACAGACTGATTGGAGGGGTAAAATTGTGCAAAATAAGGAAAGTCAAAAGCAAAGTTGAAAATCACAAAAAAATCTAAAAGAGTTGGGTGCCCCAGCTAGCCAGGGTTGCCCAAGCTTTTGACCTCCAAATTTTAGTTTTCAGAAGATATCACTTCCAGAATACCCCCTTTAAAATTCTTTGAGCTATCCAACGAGTCCAACCATTAGTTCATTAGACCTCCTAATCATCCAGAAAGGAGAATTCATCCGAAGATCAAAGCACAAAAATTGAAGAAAATTAGAAAAAGGGCTAACACTAGGAGACATGGGCACCCCAGCTAGCTAGGGGCACCCAACATTTTGAGGGCCAAGATTCAGTTTTTAGCATGAGTAGTCTCCAGACAATCTCTTCAGATTCAATTAGCCTTCGCAATGAGATCATCCGCCAGCTCATAGGATTCATCGAGCTCCCAAAATCGAGGATTGAACGGAGGGAAAAACCTAGTAAAAAGTGGAAATTGTCAAAAAATTGGCTAAGTCTGCAAGGGAAAAGCGCTCCTAGCCAAGAAGGGTGCCCAAGGCTCAATGCTTTAGAAATTTTTTTAGCTTTCATCATGCACTAGTCAAAAAAGTGATCACATTCGATGAATTTGCTTAGGATTGGCTTTAAAAGTTTTAAAGCTAGAGAATAAAAGCGTTTTCTTTGTCAAAACCTATTTAAGAATGCCTTTGCATTCATTATTCACAAATTTGTGCAGGTGGTGTCCAAGGCAAGAGAGGAGAAACATAAAATTTTCTTCATTGCAAGATTTGAAGGCTAAAACTTGGTGGTTTTTCAAAGTTCTTCATATTTTCCATACCAGCTCACATAGGGGCTTCCTTTTTCATGCTTTATTTTTCCAGGGCATCAATTTTCAGAAGAAGGGGTTCATCGTTTTCAATTTTCAGCAATCTGGGTTAGCTTGGTTCATAATTCTCAACAACTTTGGGAATTTTTTCAACTTTCAAGAATCTACTTTTTTCTCGCTTGTCCAAGAAATCTTTAGTATTTTCAAAATCTGATCAACTAGGTTCATACAAAACGTGATTCTGCACAAAACCCAACTCTTAACTTTTTTCTCAGAAAAAATTCAAAAATTGGGGTTTCTGCTTTTTCAACCAGCCATCAACAATTTTAAAAAACGAATGATCTAGGTCTTCTTGCATCAAGATTCTCTACAAAACCCATATCTTAGACTATTTTTGAAAAATCTGCCCATTTGAAGAAGAAAAATCAGCAAGCTATTTTTAGCTTTTGTGTAAAACTTGTCCGAGCATAGTCGAGTTTACAGTCAAACTTCAAGTTTTTCAGCATGGAGTACTCTCCCATCAAATTCAAAGCCAAGTCAGTGTTGTATCGTGATTTCATCAAAAATTTTGAAACCAACTTGCATCATATAAAACCAGTGTTCAATTTGCATGCTTTAGAAGACGCAAACAATGTTGCAATCAAACATCTTCGTCATTCTGGATTGCTCGCAACGGCTTCAATTCTCGTTTCAGTGCAAAGTGTAGAGTTTGTAATTTCTTGTATCAAGCATTATAACCCCACAACTTGAGAAATTCTAGTAGATGGAAGAGTTGTTTGCAGCCTCAAGCCGGACATGGTTGAAAAGTGCTTTTCAATACCACCTTGGTCAAAATTTTGTCATCTCTATTGAAGAATGTGACAAGGTGTGGCACATGCACAAGGATAAATACCAAAAGAAAGCTGCACAAAAATGGTTGAAGGAGACTCACAACACTTTGCCTAAGAACATCGGGCATGGAGAATTCAAGAGTTTGCAATAATGATTACTCTGCTCAACTGAGTCACTCAAGCAAAAGCTACAAAATTCTAGCTTGGGATGTTTTATATCATCTCTCACATCATTAATAAATCAGAGCTCTATGACTGGCCAACTTTGATAAGCAATAGTCTTCACCATCAAATGACTGAATATTTCAAAATCCATGAGTTCCACATAATTTCATATCTAGTCTACCTAGTTGCCTTTCAAGGAAAATTCAGAGGATTGAATACCATAGGAACTTTGGATGTACAACATGTTTATAATCATTACCCTCAATTGGAGTTTTCAGAGTTAGCACATCACTACAAAAGGGTAAATGAGGCTTTCTTGATGCATACAGTGAGAGACTTAGACAACGAGTTGCATGTGCGGATTTCATCAACTGCCAGAGCAGCAATGGCAAAGTGGGCGGATTGGTTCATCCAGTTTCCTACATTCTCCTACATCGGAGTGTACGGATTCTCAAGTAGTTCAGTCATGTTGCCAAGATATCCTTCAGATAAGGTGGTTTTCATGGAGTTTCTGAGGCAAGTGTATGAAGTTCACACTTTCTTGCAGAATGGAAAGAAGGTTGCTTTCAGTTTTCCATTTGAGTTGGGAATATACAGATGTAGATCATCCGTTGATGCAAAGTTAATGGGTGATGAGTTATCAAAATTTGGTCTCAACCCATTCAGCGAGAGGCGATCATATGATCCTCATGGTGCCTTCACATCCTGTCTTGGTCAGAATTATGCTCATGTGCTTGCAGTTGAAGATTTCTGGGCTAATTGCAAAGACGAGTTCGAAGTACAAAAGCACAGTAACAACAGGTTTACACTCCACCAGATGAAAGATTGCTTGTCAGAAGATATTGAAGGATTTTTCGATGACGATGGAGAAGTACTTCTTCCTATGTACACCTGAAATCAAATTGAGCAGCAACCACTTCCACAAGTCAATTGGTCCAACAAAGAGTGCACCTCAGTTGAAGAAAGAACAAGCTGGATTATTAAGAATAGAAAGATTTTCTTAGGCCTCAAGAGGAATTGGAAGCAAGCTATTCCAGTCATAGAGCCGCCAATAGTGCAGTCATCTCTTCCTTCTTTTTCCAGACCACAACCAAGAATGAAGGCTATGAGTCATCCTCTCGAAGGTTTGAAGATTAGTAGAATGGAAAAGAGTGTAAGGAGAAAGTTGGATTTCGAGGTAGTTCAACAGGAGCAGCTAATAGTTGTAGCAGAAGTTTTGTTGATGTGTTTTTTGTGACTGCACCAAATAGCAGAATAAAGTTTCCAACGGCTACCTTATCCTCTCTTGAACAAAGTATTCAACATGCTAAGATTGCGAGAGTTCATGCTTTCAACTCCAAGGTTCCTTCTATGCAATGGGATGTATTCCATTGCTTCCTTGATCTTTACTCCAATGGCCTCTTCTGGTGTCACGATGCTTGGAATACCTTCACCTCCTTGATCTCTACGCTTGATCACATTATCTTGCTGTGATTTATTCTCTTTGCTGTTAGATGTAATCGTGGTACATCCTTCATGTGGTGCTAAAAATGTTCGTGTGACATATTCAATCCATCCTTTGTCCTTGAAGCATCCATATGGTAGTTCTGGTAATCTGAGGCGACATCTGGCATAGTTGATAGCTTCTTCACATGTTATGCAAGTGAAAACTGGATGAGGTGTGTAGTGAATTTGACACCAACGAGGGAGCAAAACACCTTTCAAGTGAACATTACCTAGTTCCATTTGATTTTGGATCCTAAGTATGAATCTCGTGAAGGCCTCATCCATAACTTCGGGAATGCTATAATCATTAGGTTCTACATCCAATACTCCTGGCTTGGGGACATCCCAAAAGAAAATTTTCCCTTGGAGAACAAGCTCTATCCTTGAGAGGAATGTTAAGCAACTGATTTCTTTGTGCTGGGAGGTCTCATGAATTCGACATCTTCTTGGGAAAGCAAACTTAGACAAATTCCCGTGGTGTAGTTGTGCATTCAATTTTTCTTGGATTTGAGCAATATCCATGAGACTATCTTGAGGGCAAGAAATATGGAATGGAGGCCCATCCATTGGGAAATTCTTTTTTTCGATTTTCCACTTCTGCCTTTTATTTTTATTTTGGAATTCTTTTAATATTTTTCCCTTTTTGGATTTTTTGACATAAGAGAGATCTAACATATCTCTGATTTGGCATTCCAACTTTATACTGGTTTTGTCTAGTTGAATTTCTCCACTTGTGAAAATGAACAACCTAACGCTCGCCCTCCTTCTAGCGCCAATTCTTGTTGATGTGCTGGAGGAGGGTAAAAGAGTCTCTAAGATCATCTCCACAGATAATAAAATTTGATAGGATCCGGAGTTCAACCGCTCAGTTGTTTGCGTTCAGCCCTCCTAGCGCCAATTCCTGTTGATGTGCTGGAGGAGGGTAAAAGAGTCTCTAAGATCGTCTCCACAGATAATAAAATTTGATAGGATTTGGAGTTCAACTGCTCAGTTGTTCGCGTTTAGCTCTCCTAGCACCAATTCCTGAATAAATGTTCTTGAACATTTCAAAGACAAAATCCATTCCATACTCAGAACCTTTGGATAATTCTTTCCGACCCATCAATTGACTAGGGGACATACTTAAAAGGGAAGAGGAATCCTAAATTGGATTAAGGCACCTCATCTTTTGATTACAAGTGTGTGCGTATGAGTTTATTCCAACTCAAAAGTCCATTGAAGCTCCTAGAATCCGTCGTGACGAGCTGCATAATGATCCTAACTTCAAAAACATCCTATAATTCTCACAAATATTGCTCCATTGCCAGCTGGGCGTCTATAGCCCCGATGGAGTTATTTGCAAATTCCCAAAGCCAAATTCTTTGATATTTCTTTCATTGCTCTTTTTTAGATATTTCTTTTTAGCACATCATATTCTCCTTTTCTTTTTCCATATTGATATTTCGTCAATTCTTTTATTGGCTGGCAAGCAGTGAAGCCTCCAATGGGTTTGAGGATTACAAGGGTGATTAAGTAGGATTTAAGATTTTTCACTTGCCACGACTTCTCCTAAGAAACCTCAATGACTTAGAGCAATTAATTATGTGTGTGAGAATTGGTGTCAAGACACAATAGACGATTCCCTTCCGAGTCAAATATGAATCCTAACCAAATGATAAAACTCGAAAGAATAACCTCAGATCCTAAAGCACTTCTTGAATGATTATCCAAGAAATGGACTAACATTATATCAACATTGTATTGGAGTGTGGCAAAAACAATACAACACCCCTCTCACAAATGGGATCCCCTTTTATTGAAATCGAACTAAACTACGAAAGCAAGACAGCTAATCTAAACAAAAAGAAAAACTTTAAGCGAACAACAGTCAAAAGACCCAAGTCTATACCACTCCTAGCATAATTTCTTAGGATGTGCAGTAATAGAAAAGTAGTAGTCATAGTGTGAAGCTTTGCAAACTTATCTTTAAACTCAGAAAAATATTCTTTCAAAGGACAAATCTAAAACTCAAGCAAAACTTCGGGAAAGATTAGTAACTGGGGCAACTCATCTGGACCATGATTGATCCATAAACAAGTTGTCTTTCCTAAATCTCCATAATCAAAATGATATTCTTTGTAGCCAATAGTAGGGAAAGATACAACCTGGTGGTCTTCATTTGTTGGCTTGCATTCTTTCTTGTTGTCCATTGCTTCATCAGGAGGTCGAAGTTGATGGTGAACCAAACCTTTTGCATCTAGAATGTGGAGATGATCCAAACTTGGTGGGGTGGGGTGGGAAATCGATTCAAGAGTGCATTTGGAAATTTGGATCATTTCATGCGTTGGCTCCTTTTGAATCCCTAACAACGGATCAAGCCCCAACTTGAATTGTTCTTCATTTTCTATCTCTTTATCAGGTAGTGTTTCATTTGTTTCAATTTTATCAAGCAATTCTTCCATGATTGTGAATAATGGATCAAGTGCTGACGTGAAATGTATTTCATATTTTTCCTCCATCTTGGTAGCCCATTGATCGTCAAACACATCATCTTTCCTTAAGCTGCTTGTCATTTCTTCCATTTTTTTCATGCATGTTTGAACTTTTTCATCAAGGAGCGTTCTTCTTGAAGTGTATAGGAATTGCTTGCATTCTTTCCTGTTGTCCATTGCTTCATCGGGAGGTCGAAGTTGATGGTGAACCAAACCTTTTGCATCTAAAATGTGGAGATGATCCAAACTTGGTGGGGTGGGGTGGTGTTGTGACCTTTTCACACATCGCCCCATCGCCAATGGGGACCCCCAGTTGCCTGCTAGTTTTTAGGGTTTTGTCTCCTTGCAACGGTTACGTGAGATCACCTTATTGAGAGTTTCAAGTCAGTTTGCCAAGAGTTACCCGAGCCAAGTCAGTAATTCATGCTTGAATCAGTGCGTGGACGTCATGGAAGCGCTCAGAAGGCCCAGGAAACGAAGATCGCCTGTGAATTCGGCCAATTCTGAGACTTCCTACTTTTTAGGAAATTTGCTTTTTTCGATTTTTCATTTTTTGGCATTTTTGGACCAAACAGGGTTCCCTATTTTTTAGGGTTTTGCTTTTTCTTTTTTTAGAAAGTTTCTATTTTTGGAAAGTTTCTATTTTTGGAAAGGGTCTCGAATTCCAAAAATGCACTCAGAAGTTCAAAAAACTTGATAGAACTCTCAGAAAGTCAAAGAGAAAATTTGAAAAATTATTGAAAAATCTGGAAAAAAACAGTCAAAAAGCATGAAAAATCAGACCAAAAACATTGAAATTTGGAAAAATCAGGTCAAAACCAGTTAGATTTGAAGGTCGAAATCATGGAAAATCAACTCAAGAAAGATGAAATTTGTGAAAAATTTGTTCAAGTTTGAAATTCGCCATGAGAAAGGTCCTTGAAATGTGGGAAGGAAAGATGAAGGAAAGTCTGGAAGTTCATGAAGTTCGCCCAGCAGCAAAGAGGAATTTCCAAGACTAAGGCAAAGTCCGCCATGTTCAAGATGGATGATGCTAAGATCTTTCAAAGTCCGCCATGCTCATTCTAAGATCCTCCAAAGTCCGCCATGTTGAAGGAAGCATATCCTAGACACATCCAAAGTCCGCCTTGCACATCCTAAAGTTCTCCAAAGTCCGCCATGCTCAAAGGAGAAGTGCCTAGACTCCTCTAAAGTCCGCCATCCACAAGAAAGCATGTCCAAGGTGCTAAGGAAGTCCCCCTAGGCACATGAGAAAGAAAAAAATCAAAATTTTTACTAAGTGTTGGTGCCCAGCAAGGAGAATTTCGAAAATTTGCTAAGTGTGAGAGCCTAAAAAGGTGGAAGGTCGATGTTGGGTTAAATATTATGATATTTCCAAGAGGCAAAATGTTGAGACAAATGCTAAGATTCTTTGAAGTCCGCCCTAGAAAAGAGGGACGTCCAAAATGCTTGTCCAAGATGCTAAGGAAGTCCGCCTAAGCACATGAAGAGGAAAATAGTGATTTTTTTTTTTTTTGCTAAGTGTTGGTGCCTAGTCCAAGAAAAAAATTCGAATATTTGCCTAAGTATAGAGGCTAAAAGATGAAAAATGGAGATTTTGGCTAGGAATCATGACATTTTCAAGAGGTTAAGAGCTAAGTTTGAAAGGACAAGTGCTAAAGAAGATTAGGATATGGCAAGAAATAAAATGAAGTGTGCCTAACACAAAGGTGGAAGTGAAATTAAATTTGCCTAAGTATGGTTGTCTGGAGGAAATGTTAAGAAATTGACAACTTTGGCCAAAGAAAAATGCACAAGGCAAGGAGAAAGGAAGGATCGCCCTTGGCCAGAAGAAGGAAGAATTTGTCAAGCGTCAAAGAAATTCGCCCGATGAAGACATCCAGACAAGGATTTTGCCTAGAAAAATTCGACTGAGCAAGGGAAAATTTGACTTTGGCAGAACAAAATAGGCTCAGTGCAAGGGAAAGTTGGCCATGGCAAAGAAAAATATGGATCTGGCAATAAAATTGTCGACGGAATGGCTTAAATTTTGGTTTGGCTAGACGAAATGGGGAATAAAATCGGAAAATAAACTTTTAGCCAAAGAAAATGAAAGGAAAATCGAAATAGCCATGGGTCCAAAACGAACGGGTTGGAATAAATTAAAATATTTTTAATATTTTAATAATTTATTTTCAACTACTCGGAAATTTAAAATGCCTTGGACAAAATCGAATTTGCCAGACAAGAGTTGGAAGAAAATAAAGTACGCCAGGCAGAGATGAAATCCGACAGGCAAAATTAAATTCGCCATGAATTTAATTAAATATTTAAAATTCGAAAAATCAAAGATAAACATTAAGCAAAAAATCGAATTTTTGAAGATCAATGGGATTTTCCCGGATAAGCTCGAGACTGATTCTTTTCGAAAAATAAAGGAAACTTGCCTGTTTGAATAAATGAAAACAAATCGAGATCGAGAGAGAAGATGGCAGTTGCTAAAACGAATTCAATCCTTCAGCATTATAATGAGTTTCAGCAACTCATTTTTTTACACACAGCTGAAGAGAAATTTAATCTTTCTCGAAATTATCAGGCAGTTGATTGTTTAATAGGCAAAATCAAATTTTCCAGAAGGTGAAGTAGTGTTATGCTGAAGAATTTTCGCAGGAAAAGAGAAAAGATTTATTGAAAGCTGAAATTCTTCTGTGAAAAAGGGGCGCACTTCTTCTTCTAAAAAATCAGATTTTAAATCTGATTTGCAGCCAATAGTTCTTCACTGAGGTTTGATGTTCCGTCAAGTTGATTTGCTATCTCTTTTCTGTCCTTTCATCTTGATGAAGTTCTGGCGAAATATTCAACTTCATCCAATTTACTTTCAGCTTGCTTTTTCGCAACAATTTAATTATTTAACCAGCTGAAAGTAAATTTTCGAATCCAAGGCACGAGATTTAACTATTTGAAAAAGTCTTTGTATTAATGTTAATCTTTTGGACTGCAGGTTGAAGACCACGGTAGGCGAATCGTCAAAGACAACAAAAATGAAGTTCGCCAGCAAAGGTGCTCAGCGAGAGACCAAAGTCATTTCAAAATGGAAGAATGTCGTGGATACCGATCTCGGGCAGGTCGACTTTGATGAGTTTAAGAAAAGAGTGTATGGGCAGAAGGGACTTCCCACACCGATAGCCAGACGGATAGTCAGAAACGAGATATTTCAGGCAGCTGGATTCCCACTGGCAATGGATTGTGCAGAATTGATGGTGGAGTGTGCTCTCCACTATGACACTCAGAAGAGACAGATCATCGCACCTGATGGAAGAGTCTTGGCACACTTAGGCGAAGTGGCAATCCAGGAAACCTTTGGCATCCCGGAACATTCACGGACGGTCTATAAGACCAAGGAAGAAGCCCAAAAGTTATATGACAGCCAACCAGATTTGTGCGCCACAATAGTTAACAAGGTGTGGATGGACAAGCCTAAGCCATCAATCAAGAAGATGCCCAAGAGACCTCGCCGAACAGACTTCAAAAAGGATTTTGGAGATATCATACTAATGCTGAAAAGAATAGCTGGTAACCCGCAAGGCGCCTTTTTCGAGAGCTGGATGTACTATTTCATAGACGAGATCACTTCTGGCGTCAAAATGTTCAACTGGTCACGGATGATAAGTGACAACCTCCACGAGCAATTGATCAACCTCGAAGAGACTAAGTCTTTTCATATGAGTTCGTATGTTGTCTACTTGTTGGCCAGATCATACAAGTATCCAGGATTGATTTGCAAGGGTAAAATTGGCAACGGGGAGAATGAACTCAGGCCTTACGACTGTTACCCACAGCTCCAATTGAAGGAGAAGACTCACTTCAGGAGGGTGCATGATGCCTTCCTAATGCATATTACCAGAAAGCTTCAAGGAGGAGTGCATCAGAGGTTGAGCCATGAGGCGAAAAGTTTAATCAGTAAGTACGGATCTTGGTTCATCCAGTTCCCGAAATTCACATATGTCAGGATCCAGGGATTTACCGGAAATCCCTATAAATTGCCCATCTATCCGACAAATCGGATGATTTTGCTCGAGGTCCTCAGACAGTTGGAGGAGTATTAGAACATCCAGAGGCCAACCAAGAAGGCATCTATCACATTCCCATTTTTCATCGGGAACATGTTGGAATACTGTCCATTGGCACAGGCAACTGAGAGTGCAAGGTTGGAGATCCAGTGGTATCCATTTACAGCCTACAAGTCCAGTGTCAACTTTGACCCACATCATAATATTCAGACAGTAGAAGGGAGAAAGTACAAGCATAGAATGGAACTGGAAGATTTTTGGGCAAATGCTGCCGATGAGTATGAAGTCAGACGGAGAATGTGGTCCAGGATGTCACTAGACTTCATGAGGACAATTGAGTTTTTCCGGGTGCCTGATCAATTACAAGACGATGGGAACCACATCCAGCCACGCTTCGAGGAAAGCCGACCTCTTCCTCCAGTGAAATGGTCAGAACCTGAGCACGCAGACTTGGCAACCTTAATGAGACCAGTAACTAAATACTCTCAGTGGTGGGTTGACTATCATACCCAAGAATTGAGACAGAGAGGAATCACGCTCACATATGATCTACTGAGCGAGTCAGAATCATATTCTTCTAATGCCGGTGCATCCCATCAGGACTTGGTCGGGATCGGAGAGAAAAGGAAGGAAATAGTCCCAAGTACAAAGCCTGCTTCCAAGAGGCATAAGGGAGAACCCTCTCGTTCAGCAGCATCTCGGAACATTGACGAGCTGGTGGCTACTATAGGCGAGTCCTTGGTAGAGATGCTTGAACCTCCTGCAGTTCAGGAAGAGAATGATGAACCTATTCAGCTGGATGACGAGGAGCCCTTGTCACCTACGGGCACGGAAATCTTAGGTTCAGACAATGAGATAGAAGTCCGGAATAATGACTTCGAGGAGGGAATGATTTCTGCTCTCAGAGGGGTTGTGGATGTTCCGAATGGGGAAGAGGTTCAGGTAGAGGATGGGATTGAACAGCCGACCATTCCAGAGTGGCTGTTAGAGAGAATGAAGATCCGGGTACCTGCAGAAGCTCAAGAAGAGGAGGATGATACTGCCGATTTGTTGGCAAGGTTGGAGCAAGTCGCAATCAAGAAGCCTGCCAAGAAATTCTCCACCATTCAGAGGAACGAGACAGGCAACCGTTCCCTACACATTGCAGTACCCACGGTGGACAAGCCACGAGACGAGATCACTCCTTAGGAATATGCCATAACCACTGTTGACCTTGGGCCAACCTCGAAAGGTCAAGAGGTGGAGGAATTAGATAATTCCGTCTCGACCATCAAAGCGAGACTGGAAAAGGAAGTGGCTAAGAAGAGGGAGTATAAGGAGGAGGTCAAACGTCTCAAGGAATATATACAGCATTTGACCCAGCCACTTGATCAGGGTAATGCGATTGTTCCCCCTCTCCTCAATTCATCACAGGAAGTGACCAGGGATGTCGAGTACGGAATGGTGACGGCCAAGGAAGCTCAGGACTAGATGGCGAGTGAAGGCATGGAAGCGGCATTATTCATGGAGAAGTTGGCACTTGCTTATGGGCAAACCTCATGCTTTCTTTCCAGACTTATGGATATGGCGGAAACATGGGAAGGTATTCCGGATATGCAGGAGAGGCTTATTCCATGCCTCAGGCTATTGAAGGGCACTCCAAGAGAGGAGTTGGTCGCTGGGAAGGTGATTGCTGCAGGAGCAGCATATGATTTCAATCACTGGTTTTGGGCAGTAACTATACGTAGGGAAGTTTTGGAGAAGGAAAAAGTGGATGGACTTAGAATCAAGGAGCAGGTAAAGGACATCCGGGAGAAAATTCACATGACAGTTGCAGAAATGTTTGATCAAGAGATTGTCCGAGAAAAGGATATGCAGCTGGAGGAGCTGAAACGAAGGGTTCAAGAGGTTTTCTTCTCGACTATTGGACCACTTCTAAGAAAGGATTTTGTGAAGGTGGCAAGTCTTTCGGCCATCCGGAATGACTTTAGGAAGCAGGAAGCAGAATGGGAAAATACCTTTGCCAAATGTGCAGAGAACTTGGATGAGCTTGAATTCCGGATCACCATGCTGCCACCTGTCACAATGGAGGAAGTCGTTGCAGTAGTGTCCAGATTCGTAGAATGCAATGCTTCTCAGAAGGATAAGGACGCCTCTCCTAGAATATAGCTTTAACTGCCTCTCTACTGATAGTTTATTGATTGATGACTCTTGTTATTTTGGGAAACCCTAATTAGGGTTTGGTTGTAATAATCTTGGCCGTTGATATTGTTTTAATCTCGGCCCTTCATTTCATTTTTGAAGCTCTATATAAACTGATGCTCTCTCACTTTCATTTGTGTGGAGACAGAATATGAGATTGTTGCATTGAGACTATTTCGAATAATAAAAGCTCTTGTGCATGATTTGCCTTGAATAACTTTTTATTGTCAAATAGTAAGCGAGGTTGCATATCTTCTTCCGCCATAGATTAAAGTTAAAGTTAGATTAGGTAGAATTTGCTTGAAAGTTGGTTAATTGAATGAGAGATTGATCGTATTGATTCAATGGTGAAGTGTAGCTCATACTTTCTTCGAATGGATGATTTGCATTCGATGCGTAAAGTTAGCCTGAGCTCTTAATTGTGGAAACTTAACTTCAGCCTCATTCGAGGTTTGAAAATTATTATCACAACCCTTGAAGATTGCACCCATTTTGCGTATGTTGTCCTGCAGGAGGCGAAACAAAGTGTGGTTTATTCCCTTCACCGAATCCTTATTGTCTCTTGAGTTCTTAGGCATAGACTAGATTCTCCTAAACCCTATCCTTTTGCCATTTTTTTGAGATCCATTGAAAGTCCTAATTGAGAGCCTTTAATGATAAATTCCATAAGTCCTAAACTTGTGAAGATTTTCTTACGTAAGTCCCCTTGTTTATTACCAGCATATCACAACGGCCATTGAGCTTATCCACACGTCGAGACCCGACAAAAGAAACCTTGGAATCGCCATATGATCTTCTCGCAATCTTAGCATATGCGGTTGTTTTTCAAGAGAGGATAGAGTGTCTTTGGACATTTTATTCTGTGTGTTCGGTGGATGATAAAACGTACACTAACAGGTGGGAAATCGATTCAAGAGGGCATTTGGAAATTTGGATCATTTCATGCGTTGGCTCCTTTTGAATCCCTAACAACGGATCAAGCCACAACCTGAATTGTTCTTCATTTTCTATCTCTTTATCAGGTAGTGTTTCATTTGTTTCAATTTTATCAAGCAATTCTTCCATGATTGTGAATAATGGATCAAGTGCTGACGCGAAATGTATTTCATATTTTGCCTCCATCTTGGTAGCCCATTGATCGTCAAACACATCATCTTTCCTTTAGTTGCTTGTCATTTCTTCCATTTTGTTCATGCATGTTTGAACTTTTTCATCAAGGAGCATTCTTCTTGAAGTGTACTGGAATCGCTTCCCTCTTCATGTTCTCCTCCTCGGATGAATGAACATTGAAGGTTTCTCACACCATCTCTACTTTGAGCTAAGTCCTCCATTGCTGGTTCTTGATGGTCTTCAATAACTTGCAATTTTGTATATTCATTCACCTCTGTATGCTGACAGTTGCCTTGGGTGGTTCCTCTTGTTTGGATGCACTTGCTATTTCTAGTGACTTGCTAAAAATAGTAAGTGTTCAGAATGAGCTCAAATTCTGTGAGTAGATTGCTTGAAAGGTATTGGTCATGACTGGATGTTGCTTCTGCGTGACTCTCGTGTTTCGCTCTAATTTTTAGGAAACCCTAATTCCTTTGCATGGACTTGCTAAAAATAGTAAGTGCTTGATTTTCAAACTTCTGTAACTCCGTTTGATCTGAAATTCACTCCATGGGGTTCTTGTGGGTTAACTGACCTGTTTGCTAGTGCCTCGCACTGACCTGCTATTTATAGCCTGCTTTAGAAGTGACTTACTATAAATAGTAAGTGCTCAGATTCCCTTCAAATTTTACCAGCTGATTGTTTGAAGGATGCTGATCGTGGTGGGATAAGTCAGTTTTCAGACTTCTCGAGATTTACCCCCTCTTTTTAGGCATGAAAGTAGGAAACCCTAATCTGACTTGCACGTGTCCCAAATGACCTTCGTTTGACTCCTTTTCTATTGCATGTCACTATGTTCATGATTCTGAAGTGCTGGGGGGGAAGCTGCCGGAGTGAACTTGCCAAAAATAGTAAGCGCCTGGGAAAGTGGCCAACCAACTGCCGGATGCGCTTGCATGTCATACTGCCTGAGAGATTTCAAAAAACCCAGAAAAACCCAAAAAAATGATCAACATGCGAGCACTAGCTAAAAATAGGAAGTCCCTAAAAAGTGATCAACTATGCTTGCATGTTACCTTGTTGCGTAGCTCTCGCAAAACCCACAAAGAATATCCTAACATGCACTGAGAAATCCTGCATGCAAACCCTAAAAATAGCCTCCAAAGCCCGAATTGTTGAAAGTCATCATCTCGTTTTGCATGTTACATCATCGCGAAGGTCTCGAAAAGCCTCGAAAAGCCTAGAAATAATCTCCAGACATGCATTGGAAACTCCAACATGCAAACCTTAAAATTGGCTTCGAACCCTGGACTGCTAAAAATAGCAAGTTGTCAGAATTTGTTCAAAATTTGATGGGAGCTTGTTGGAAGCCTCCTGACAGCAGTGTCAAATTCAGACTTCAATTTACTCACTCAATTTTAACCTCAAATTGGCCTGAAGATTCAAAACCCTAATTTCTCAGACTTAGCCAAAATTTCAATTAAGCTCAAAAGACGGGCATATCCCCAAAAAGATAGACGAAACAAAAGAGAGACGAAAACAAAATGATCAAAAACTAAGCCAAAAGACCCGAACAAAGCAAAATTTAGAGTGTCCTCATCTGCAATGGGGCGATGTGTGAAAACAAGTTCCACCTGAAGAGCCCACGCCACAAGAAGATGTACCTTTGACACATGATTCTCCAACATCGCCGAGGTCTTCTCCGATCCATATTGATTTGGAAGATGAAGAAGTTGAAGAAGCTGAAGTTGAACCTCCCAGAGAAGTTAGTAGAGACACCTCATCTTGGCTTGAGAACGTCCTCGGAAGGAAGAGGAGGAGGCCTTCATATCAACTAAACTTTGTAGAACTTGACAACATTTACCAAGATGCACCTGTAAAGAAGCCTAAGAAACAAGTTCACATGGAAAGGAATCTAGAAGGCTGCTTTGAGTTTTCCATTTGAAATTCACACTTTCTTGCGGAATCGAAAGAAGGTTGCTTTTAGTTTTCCATTTGAGTTAGGAATCTACAGATGTAGATCATCGGCTGATGCAAAGTTAATGGGTGATGAGTTATCAAAATTTGGTCTCAAGCCATTCAGCGAGAGGTGATCATATGATCCTCATGGCGTCTTCGCATCCCGTCTTGGTCAAAATTATGCTCATGTGCTCGCAGTTGACGATTTCTAGGCTAATTGCAAAGATGAGTTCGAAGTATAGAAGCATAGTAACAACAGGTTTACACTCCACTAGATGAAAGATTGCTTGTCAGAAGATATTGAAGGATTGTTCAATGACGATGGAGAAGTACTTCGTATGTACACTTGATATCAAATTGAGAAGCAAGGGCTTCCACAAGTCAATTGGTCCAACAAAGAGTGCACCTCAGTTGAAGAAAGAACGAGTTGAGTTATTAAGAATAATAAGATTTTCGTAGGCCTCAAGAGGAATTAGAAGCAAGCTACTCCAGTCATAGAGCCGCCAATAGTGCAATCATCTCTTCCTTCTTCCAGACCACAACCAAGAATGAAGGCTATGAGTCATCCTCCAGAAGGTTAGAAGATTGGTAGAATGGAAAAGGGTATTTCGAGGTAGTTCAACAGGAGCAGCCAATAGTTGTAGCAGAAGTTCCAGTTGAAGAGTCTGCACCACAAGAAGAAGATGTGCCTTTGACACGTGATTCTCCACAATCGCTGAGGTCTTCTCCGATCCATATTGATTTAGAAGATGAAGAAGTTGAAGAAGTTGAAGCTGAACCTCCCAGAGAAATTAGTAGAGACACGTTGTCTTGGCTTGAGAACATCCTGGGAAGGAAGAGGAAGAGGCCTTCATATTGTTAGTGATATAGCAGCTCCAGTCGTTCCTTCCAGCTCAGCCCTATTGAGGAAACATAAATTAAATGATACCCCGTTGGCTATTTAATTTATATTCATTGTTTTTGTATTAACTTCATTTTATATTATGGCCGACATGAGAAGATACGAATTCATCTTAATCTTTTATTAGAAGACATTTAATATTTGAGGCCGACTTTCATTTATGAAGAGACGCGATCTCTTGAAGGCCGACATGAAGGATTTGAAGAGATGTGTCTCTCCCATTCATTTGTATAAATACACTTTGATTCGTCCATTGTAATAAGCTAAGATCAGTTCGATTATTCACATAACTTCAATATCTTCAAGTGCGAATATAAGATACAGTGCGAACATATGAAGTGTGGAGATCATACAGATTGAAGATCATCCAGTGCGAAGTCTCATGCCAGTACGAATTCCTTATAGCAGGTTGTGAACCATTAGAGATTGCGAATATTGCCAGATCTGTACTCAGTCAATTAAGGATCTTGCCAGGTGCGAATTGGCAGGTTGTTATCTGTTATTGCATATTGCTAGGTGCTGCATATTGGTCTTGTGTTAGACCTCATTGTAAAGTGAAATATTGTCACTGATATTATAAATAAAAGAGAGATCTTTGTTGCTGGGTTTTTCTCCCTCAAGAGGAGGGTTTTCCCAG
The DNA here is from genome assembly GCA_007258455.2 of Sequoia sempervirens. Lineage (NCBI taxonomy): Eukaryota > Viridiplantae > Streptophyta > Pinopsida > Cupressales > Cupressaceae > Sequoia > Sequoia sempervirens. The sequence continues at coordinate 115,682 of VDFB02268415.1, read as the reverse complement.
GGTATCTGCTGTGTTATTGTTTCTGATTTTGAATTATTTTCTGTGCATTTAATCTGTTCACATAAATTTAACATGGTATTAGAGCGGGTTTGAGGATCGTGATCAGATTATTGCATTCAGCTTATCTTATTTGTTCACTTTGTCAAGATGGTGAATGATTTGAAGGTTGAGGATTCAAGTGAATATTTGTTCTATTTGGCATTATCAAGCAGTGTACCTTCCAACACCAACACTTGGATAATCGACAGTGGTGCTTCTCGCCACATTACCGGCTTCAAGGAGCACTTATCGAGTTTGGTGGAAAAGGAGTATTCTGAACAAGTCATCATTGGAGATGATGCTAGCTACTCCGTAAAAGGAATTGGGACCTCCACACTTCATTTGGATTCTGGCATATCGCTTCAATTGGGTAATGTTCTTTATGTTCCCGGAATTAAGCGTAATCTTATTTCTATTTCAGCTTTGGAAGATAAAGGATATCAAATTGCCTTCTCCAAAGGCAAAGTTCTAGTGTGGATGCAGAACTCTAGCTTCAAGGATGCTCATGTAATTGGAGTTAGACATGATAACCTCTACAAGGTTTGCTCACATTCTCTTCAAGCCTTGGTTCATGACTCTTCAAGTCTTTGTGATCTTTGGCATCGGAGATTGGCTCACTTACACTTCCGAGCCCTACCTATCATGGAGAAGATGGTGACGGGTCTTCCTAAGTTCACTCAAGAGCACGAAGGCACATGCAAGGGCTGCGCATTAGGTAAGAACATAAAAGCCCCTTTTCATAGTAGAGAAAATAGATCTAAGTGTATTTTAGATCTAATTCATTCTGATTTATGTGGTCCTATGTCTGTTCCTTCTTCGAGTGGTTTTTTGTATTATGTTCTTTTCATTGATGATCACTCTAGAAAGACTTGGATTTATTTTTTGAAATCTAAAGAATCTGAGGAAGTATTGGATAGGTTTAAAGAGTTTAAAGCTTTGGCAGAAAATCTTTCTGGTAAACAAATTAAGGTCCTCAGATTTGACAATGGTGGAGAATACACCTCTGGTAGTTTTCGAAACTTTTGTATTGATGTAGGGATTAAGAGGGAGCTCTGTGTTCCCTATAATCCTCAACAAAATGGTGTTGCAGAAAGAAAGAACAGAACGATTGTGGAAGCAGCAAAGGCCATGATTCATGATCAAGATTTGCAAACTTTCCTATGGGCAGAAGCTTCCAGCACAACTGTATATGTTCAGAACAGAAGTCCTCATAAGATCTTGGAGAATATGACTCCAGAAGAAGCCTTTACAGGGAAGAAGCCTGAAGTCAGTCACTTGAGGATCTTTGGTTGTCCCGTCTATGTTCATGTTCCCAAAGAAAAGAGAACCAAGCTGAAGCCTTCTGGCAAGAAGGGAATATTTGTGGGCTACAGTGAGACATCAAAAGCTTACAAAATTTACATTCCAGGTCAAAAGTTGATAGAGATCAGTAGGGATGTCACATTCGAGGAAGATGTTGCATTCAGGAGATCCAGAGGGATTCATATGGAGATTGATAATGAAGAGTCTCCTCAGGACATGGAAGTTGACCATACTCCTGAGATTCAGAGAGAGACTATGGAACCAAAGGAAGATCTTGATCCAGTTGAACCCTTGGAACCTACTGATGGGCCTACTGACATTGTTATTGGGAGAAAGAGACCTCTATGGGCTAGTCGCACTATGCAAGAGGCTGAAAGCTTTGCAGCTCCTAGAGGCACATTCAGAGAAAGCAAAAGGCCACATAAGTTCTCCAGTTATGTTGCCTTGATGAGTCAGATTATAGAATCTGAGCCTACCTGTGTTGAGGAAGCATCTAGTCTTCAAGTTTGGAGAGATGCTATGACAGAGGAGTATCAGTCAATTCTTAAAAATGATGTTTGGGATATTGTTCCTAGACCCGAGGGCAAGTCTGTGGTATCTTCTAAATGGCTATTCAAGATTAAGCATGCTGCAGATGGAAGCATTGAGAAGTACAAGGCAAGATTTGTGGCTCGTGGGTTCTCTCAGAAAGAGGGAGTTGATTATGATGAGACTTTTGCTCACATTTGCTCGCTACACTTCGCCAGAACCATCATTGCTTTGCTGCATCTAGAGGATGGAAGATTCACCAGATGGATGTGAAGACAACTTTTCTCAATGGAGTGATTGAGGAAGAGGTTTATATAGAGCAACCTGATGGATTTGAGATTCATGGGAAGGAGTCTCATGTTTGCAAGCTGAAGAAGGCCTTGTATGGTCTTGGGTAAGGTGCTCCTCGTGCATGGTACGAAAGGATTGACGGCATCTGTCAAGTTTGGGCTTCTTCAAGAATGATGCTGATTCAAATCTCTACTTCAAGGTAATCAATGGTGATGCATTAATTTTGGTTTTATATGTTGATGATCTAATCCTTACTGGAGAAGATCACCTAATTCTTGAATGTAAGAAGGATTTAACTTCTGAATTTGAGATGAAGGACCTTGGGCTCATGCATTACTTCCTTGGCTTAGAAGTCTGGCAAAACCAGATGGTATGACTCTAAGTCAAGGGAAGTACACCATTGATATACTTAAGAGATTTGGCATGATGGATTGCAAATCCATGTCTACACCTATGGAGACCAATCTTCATAAATTGAAGGAGCTGCAACTAGTTCCGATTTAGTGGATCCTACATTGTACAGATAGCCGATTGATCCTTGATGTATCTAGTTAACACTAGACCTGATATTTGCTAACATCCGGTGAGTGCACTTAGCCGTTTATGTGTGATCCGGCGACGTGACATATCTTGTTGCAAAACATATCCTGAGATACTTGCGGGCATGATTGGATATGGGTTGAGGTATACTTCGATGCAGACTGGAGTTACAGGATTCATTGATTCCGACTGGGCGTTGTGTCACAGATCGGAAGAGCACCTCTGGTTGTTGCTTCAGTTTGGGTTCGCTATGATTTCCTGGTGCAGCAGGAAGCAGTCTTCTGTAGCATTGAGTACAGCAGAGGCCGAGTACATTGCAGCTTGTATGGCAACTCGGGAAGCAGTGTGGCTTCGTAAGCTCCTTGCAGGATTGTTTGGACAATCAATGAAGCCTACGATTATTCATTGTGATACTCAGAGTTGTGTGAAGCTTTCTGTCAATCCTGTGTTTCATGACAAATCCAAGCATGTTGAGATCAAGTACCACTATATCAGAGATATGGTATTGCGGAAGGCTGTACAGTTGAGGTACATTAGCACTGATGAGCAGACGGCAGATATTCTCACCAAGCCCTCGCTAGGTAAGGGTAAAGTTTGTATACTTCCGAGATAAGCTTGGTATGGTGGAGAATCCAGCCTTGACTGAGTATGAGCCTTAGTATCAGTGAGCCTTGTTAATGCATTTTCTTCGTGACGGAAGAATATGAGGTGAAAAGCCCTTGTTTTTCCACCCAGCCGCTGAGTCATGGTGGATGTCATGTGAGACTCCATGACATATGTTGTACTTGTGTTTCACCCTCTGAGAGAGTCATGGTGAAAGTCACGTTGAGGTGACAACATCACGCAAGTGATGAACACTTGTACTTATCATTGCATTTTCTTCTGTGACGGAAGAATTTGAGGTGAAAGCCCTTGTTTCCACCCTCTGAGCTGAGTCATGGTGGATGTCATGTGTGTGACTCCATGACAACATCACGTGAGAGAGTCCGTGATGATCTTCTTGTACTTGTGTTTCACTCTCTGGGAGAGCCATGGTGAAAGTCACGTTGAGGTGACAACATCACGCAAGTGATGAACACTTGTACTTACCATTTGATGGTTGATATCGAGACGATATCTAATACCACGTTGAGGTGATATCCTTCTCTTTATATCTGATTGCAGGCAATGATGGCTGATGGACCTCATATTGAGATGATTCGTATTGTGCAGCTGGAAGTTCTCTCCCTAGCTGAGAGGGAGTGTTAGTGATATAGCAGCTTCAGTCGTTCCTTCCAGCTCAGCCCTATTGAGGAAACATAAATTAAATGATACCCCGTTGGCTATTTAATTTATATTCATTGTTTTTGTATTAACATCATTTTATATTATGGCCGACATGAGAAGATACGAATTCATCTTAATCTTTTATTAGAAGACATTTAATATTTGAGGCCGACTTTCATTTATGAAGAGACGCGATCTCTTGAAGGCCGACATAAAGGATTTGAAGAGATGTGTCTCTCCCATTCATTTGTATAAATACACTTTGATTCGTCCATTGTAATAAGCTAAGATCAGTTTGATTATTCACATAACTTCAATATCTTCAAGTGCGAATATATTAATCAAGTGCGAATACAAGATACAGTGCGAACATATGAAGTGCGGAGATCATACAGATTGAAGATCATCCAGTGTGAAGTCTCATGCCAGTACGAATTCCTTATAGCAGGTTGTGAACCATTAGAGATTGCGAATATTGCCAGATCTGTACTCAGTCAATTAAGGATCTTGCCAGGTGCAAATTGGCAGGTTGTTATCTGTTATTGCATATTGCCAGGTGCTGCATATTGGTCTTGTGTTAAACCTCATTGTAAAGTGAAATATTGTCACTGATATTATAAATAAAAGAGAGATCTTTGTTGCTGGGTTTTTCTCCCTCAAGAGGAGGGTTTTCCCAGGGTATCTGCTGTGTTATTGTTTCTGATTTTGAATTATTTTCTGTGCATTTAATCTGTTCACATAAATTTAACACATATCAGCTAAACTTTGCAGAACTTGACAACAATTACCAAGATGCACCTGTAAAGAAGCCTAAGAAACAAGTTCACATGGAAAGGAATCCAGAAGGTGAAATTATCATTGAGATTGGTACGCCTTCAGAAGATAAAAATATTGATGAAGTAGAGGTTGATGATTTCACGGTTGTCAAAGCCAATCTCGGCAAGAGCACTCGACACACCTGTAAAGTCCCTTGGCAATTTTGACATGAATTTTCTGATTTTTGCCACTTGAGAATTTCGTCAAACACTTGTCTTACGAACTGTTCTTGGCTGGTAAATGTTTTTTGTTTTGTTTTTCTCTTTGATGTGATGCATAAAAGGACTTAACTAAACAATGCCAAAAGACTTCCAATGCAACTAGAATGTTATGCAAGTATTTTTGTGATTTTTCAATGCAAATAGATGACTGAAAGTAAGTGCAAATGTTCATCTACAGCAGTAGGCATTTTAACAAACATTTTGCAAACAAACTCCCAAACTCCTCTTGAATGATATTGCTAAAATGATGTGCAACTTCTTACAATGCTGAGTTATCAAATTACATCAAATTATACTATCAAATGCAACTTGCTTGGCAGCGAATTTCCTAATTTTCCAATTGCAGCTTACTAACAAAATTACAGTATTACCAACTGCTGCTAAGGCAGCGATTACAATTTTGAGACCAACGACTACAATTGCAACTAAAATGTAAATGCCTACAAAAGAAAAGGAACCTGGTTTGCACGCCAAATTGAAGACTGCCAGTGATGATAATTCCAATCAATCCCAGTCAAAATCGACCCTTTGTGTTACAAAGATGTTGTGCCATGATTGCTTGATGTGGTGCGATTCACTTCCAACAATAATAAAAAATAAACAAGAGTCTATAACTCCAAATCGAACTGAAACTGGTAGTGTTGGCTGCGCCCCAAATGCCAATAAGAATCTCACAAATTCGACTTCAAGAAGTCGAGCCAAATGCTTGCAAGAGGAACCATGATTTCTCTATAATAAAATCAATTTCCCTTTGTGATTGGAAAATGTTCTCCAACTGCAAAATCGTCCTCCAAATCTGAAAATGATTACTAAAATCTGCAAATAGTTTCTCCAAAATTGATTTTCCCAATGCACCCAAAATTTGGTCATAGACCATTAAATTTTGTTCAATTTGGAAGACTGAAATATCTCCCACTCAATTCTAGCTAGGGTTGATGTTGCACGACCGAAACTGGTATCCTAGAATCTTCAAACCCTTGGATGTTGCACGCATGCAAGCTCTTACCACACAGGTATGAAAATAGAATAACTCAAGACATGATCAAATGGCTTGCATTGAGCTCCTTATAAAGAATTCTCATCCACCTTCAAGGAGCTTCTAGAAAATAATAAAATTTTATTCCCAAGTGACTTTATGATATAATATTTATTTTAGTCACTTTATCAAATTAATTAAATATAAAGCTATTTTATGATATTAATTTATTGAGATAACTTTACAAATAATTAATTTAATATTTATTCCCTTATTTTTCTTATTTAGCCTTCAGGAATAAATAAAGGATAAACAATCTCCAAGTGGCTACTGAGAAGGGGACATCACAACACCGATGTAAATTTGTTCGAAGTTGCAGCAAGAAATCTAAAGGATAGAGTGCTCAAAGATGGAGAGGATAAGGCAGCCCTCAAGGTTGAAAATCGACAACTCAGGCAATATATTTCTAAACTTCTTCATAGCATTTCACAAGCTACTCAGTTGCTTCCACAGATTCTAGAGACACTGGTTGATCAACATTAGTTAAGATAGTTGGTTGTATATGGGAAGCATATGCGGGATTGGATTGAGGAATTCATCACCAGAGGAAAAGTTGTTCTCGCAGAGATATATCAGTTAAGGTATAATGCACATGATCTACGCTAAGGGATTCAAGGGTTTGAGCAGTGTATAGCGGAGGTGAAACCTATGCACAAGATAATTATTTCAGATTTGAAGACTGCATATGATTTAGTGGTTTCAAGAGAACATAAGATACAAATCCTTGCATGGAGAGAATGCCACCTCTTCAAGGTGAAAACTTATGAGAAAATATCTGAAGAGTTAGCTGTATACAGATAGAGGGTTGTTGATGTTGTCCAATTCATTAGTGAATTTGTTTCAGAGATCCCTTGTCAGTATCGTCATGGTGATGGTTCTTTCATTGAACTTGATGAAGTACAAGCAGAGTTCCAAAACATTGTTCGTGGCAGTGTTAGCAATGATCTTGTTGTTGGAAGGATGAGTCAGATTGCAGCGATGTTAGCAAGATTCGATAAAGTAGCTGAAGATGTGAGATTCTCTAAGTTCAATTGCAGAAGGTGAAGAGATCCTGGAAAAGTAGAATTTTGCTATAGATAGTATTGATGCTTCTAATAGAGAGACAGTTTCCAACTTTTTGGCGGATGTGGTTGAGATTTAAAGCAATAGTTAACTCAATGCTTTCTCCCAGCTTTCTTTCCATTCTTATCTCATACTTTCTTTCTATTCTTGGCTAAAGCTTATCTGTTCTTTGAAGAAGAAAGAAATCAAGATGTAATAGTTGGCACTTTCTTTTTTTTTTTGCTTTCATAAGTTATTAGATGCTTAGCTTGTTTTAGTTTTAGAAATAAAGTTTGCATGTTGGCAAGTCTCAGTTGTAAAAGCAAGGAGATTTTAGGGTTCCCATCTCCTCTGCTTGTGTATAAATAATATCAGCCTTGCCCATTTTTCTTTAACCGTACCTGTGATGACAAAACATTGAGCCTATTAGTGCCTTCTAATTGTTATTCAATATTGTACACTTAGTATAAGAGAAAATTTGCAAGCCTCTTTTAGCTGCAAGTTATTGTTCAGTTTCTATGTTATTTGTGTCAAGTGTATTTTGGTCTGATGGCTAAGCTGTAAGCCTATTATTGCTACAATCTTACTGTCCTAGAAGTGTAATCTTTGTTACTTGAAATTTGAGAAAATAAAATCTTATGGCTTCTTTGTTGCTTTGATCTATTGTCTCAGATTTCCATTTTATGTGTTTTTCCTATATAATCTTTATTTTAGCTTGCATTGAAAGTACAATAGATGTGTGTTGGAAGAAAGTTTGTTTAAGTATTTGTGTCAAAGATTCATTCTTTGTTCATTTCTAACTCTCAAGCTCTAAGTTTACTTTAGTAGTTAGAAACGCCATTAGAGTAGGCTTAGTCGTAGTTGAAGTTCAAAAGAGAAAATCTCTACTACGACACTAGAGTTTTATAACCTTGTGCTCTTAGCTGAACAAAAAGATCGGAAAATTAGTTTAGTTTACTTTCTTTAAAGCAACATCAACAAAGAGGGAGCTTCCCCTCCTAATTTGAAGAGCAGTTTATCTATGCATAGTTGTTTGTTTCTAATTCGCATTCCAGAGGTGTGAATTGAAACGCCAACGGTTTTCTAGCACCCACTGTGGGGCACGAGGCATAAAACTTCAAATAAAGCTTACATTTTATGTCACGGGAATGACTCTTTGGCATCCTATTGCTCCAGTTCAACATCTTGATCTTACACCTCCTATTATCTAGCCAAATTTCGAGATAATTGAAGGAGAGCAAGCGGACATCATCATCAGCCTCAAGAGTTTCATATTTGAGAAGAAAGAAACCCTTTCTCAGTGGAGAAACGCTGCTACCATTCTAGATGAAGAAGGAAATTCGATATTGTAGCCAAAAGACTTGTATTGCCACCCCCTGCGTGGAATCAAGAAATCCTTGCTTACAAAGTTTATACAAGGAGGAGAACAAATCCTCTCTTTCAAGGAAATGTTGATACAAATCCTTTCTTTCCACCAACATGCCCTACAGAAGTTGGAGAGCCATCCAATGCAGTTCCTGAGTCCAACACAATACCTGAAGTCAAAGAAGAAAAACTTGAAGTGAAGTAAGAAGAACCTGTGATTCAACTAGAAGTGATGGGTGATAACAATAATAACAATAACCGCAACTAGAGATGAGCACCCCCGCAGCCTTGGGGTGATCAATTGGACCTTTGGCCTTAGAAGCAAATCATGAACTACCTAAGGGGTTGAGGAAGCACTTTCCATGGTTTTGTTGTGACCTTTTCACACATCACCCCATCCAAAATGGGGACCCCGCTAATTTTTGCTCCATTCTGGTCTTTTGGCTTTGGTTTTGTCTCTCTCTCTTTCTATCTCTTTCTACTGTCTGCTTTCCGGGGATGTGCCCGCCTTTGAGCTTGAACGTGAAATTTTGGCTAAGTCTAAGAATTAGGGTTTTGAGTCTTCTTGTCAGTATGAAGTCAAATGGAATGAATAAGTTGAAATTTGAGTTTGGCAATATAGTCAGCATGCTTCCAACAGGGTCCAAGCAAAATTTCATTGGATTCTGACAACTTACTATTTTTAGTAAGTACCCAATCTGGGATATTTTCTCAGCGCCTTTGAGGTTCTCTCCATTACGTTGCATCCAGAGCACGTCAGGCTACTTGTTTGCAAAATTTGAGCCAAAACTGACAACTTTCTATTTTTAGCAAGTCCACCTTCAGGGGCAGATTTTAGGGTTTACATACGAAGTTTTTCAATGCATGTCCGAAGAATATTTCTGGGTTTTCTAAGACCTATGCAGTGATATAACATGTAAAATGAGATGATGACTTTAAGTACCCAGCCTTTAGAGGCTATTTTTATGGTTTGCATGTTGGAATTTTCTACGCATGTCTGGATATTCCTTGTGGGTTTTTTGAAAGCATCGCAGTGGTATAACATGCAAACCAGGATCAGGACCTTTTTCAGGAGCTATCTTCAGAGGCTATTTTTAGGGTTTGCATGTAGGGATTTTTAGCGCATGTTAGGTTATTCTTTATGGGTTTTTTAAGAGCTACGTAGCGATGTGACATGCAAGGCGAGATGATCACTTTTTAGAGACTTACTATTTTTAGTAGGATCATTCCGGTAGTTGCCCAACACCTTAGTATCACGAACAAAGCGAAGTGCAACGAAAACGAGGTCAAACGGAGGTTATTTGATCAACATGCAAGTCAGATTAGGGTTTCCAACTTTGGGACCCAAAAGGAGGGGTCAAATGCCAGAATTTTCAAAAACCGGTGTATCCCACTGCGATCAGTATCTTTCAGGCTACCCACTGGTAAAATTTGAGGGCAATTAGAGCACTTACTATTTATAGTAAGCCACTTCTAAAATAGGCTATAAATAGTAAGTCAACAGCAGGCGCCAGGGTGAACAGGCAAGTCTACCGATGAGGGTCACATCATTCAAATTGCAAGTTAAACGGAGTTGTGGAAGTCCCGAAATCAAGTAGTTACTATAAATAGTAAAACACCTCCAGAAACATGCTATAAATAGCAGGTCAACACAAGATGGCAGTATGAGTAGATCACCTAGGTCATGAGGGTCTGTTGGCGCGAATTCCAGATCAATCCAAGCTTTAGAGGTATGAAAATTAGGGGACTTACTAAATATAGTAAACATGAGCGAGCAGGCCAGAAAAATTCTAAGTCTGACAAAATTCCTGCTCATACCCCAAAATGCGCCCAAGGAGAAGCTGGCAGGAGGATGGAGAAGTTTCAAGTGTTGAAGTTCTTGCTTGACCCCCTAAATGCGCCCTCAGCTTGAGAAGTTGATGGAAAATTTTCTAAGTGTTGGTTTAATCCTGCAAGACCCCCTAAATGCGCCCGACTTGCTCAGTGGTGATGAAAAAGTTTCTAAGTGTTGAAGTTCCTGCTTGACCCCCTAAATGCGCCCTCAGCTTGAGAAGTTGATGGAAAATTTTCTAAGTGTTGGTTTAATCCTGCAGGACCCCCTAAATGCGCCCAACTTGCTCAGTGGTGATGAAAAGGTTTCTAAGTGTTGATAAACTTCCACCTCTACCCCCAAAATGCACCCTCATCTCCAACATGTGAAGGAAGAATATTCTAAGTGTTAAATCCTTCTTCACACTCAAAATGCGCCCATGGTAAAGTGGAGTAAAAGTTGCTAAGTGTTAAATCCTCCTCCATCCTCAAAATGCACCCAAGGAGAGAGAGAGGGTGAGAAAATTTCCAAGGAAAAAGCTAAATCCTCCTCCACCCTCAAAATGCGCCCATGCTAGGTGTGAAGCCAAGACAAGTCTTAAGGCGTTGGAAGTCAAAGTTCCTTCACCACATGCAAAATGCGCCCAAAGTGCAAGGTAAGATGGGTAAAAAAAGTTACCAAGGTGTTGAGTTTTTCCTCCATTACATGTGAAATGTGCCCAAATGAGCTAGGAAAAGGACAAAAAGTGTTGACTTCCTCCTTGACCATTTGAATGCGCCCGTGTTAGAAGTGAAGTCAAGGCATAAACTAAGGCGTTGGGAGTTAAATCCTCCTCGATGTGCTAAATGTGCCCTCATCTAGTCAAGATGGATGAAAAATGACTAAGGCGTGGTTAATTCCACCTTGACATGTCAAATGCGCTCAAGGATATTGAGGTGTTAGTTATGTGAAAATATTCTAAGTGTTGTAATTCTTCCACCTTGACATGCTATATGCGCTATGACTAGAGAAAGATGAATGGAGAGAAATATTTAAGGCAAAATTCAAATTTTCCTTCTAGACCCCTCAAATGCGCCCAAGCTGGTGATGATATGTCAAAATTTTTCTAAGTATTAAAATTTCACCTCCAGAGAAAATACGCCCAGGCTTGAGAGGGTGGTGAAATTTGTTAAGGCATGAATAAAATTGGCAAAGATGAGTCAAAATATACCAGCTTCATGGGATTGAAGAGAATTTTCAAGGCCAAGCAAGAAAATTACGCGCAGAGGTGAAGAACAAAGATGAATTTGATGGCAAAATATTTTTCTAAGGTTAAAATTCAAAAAATTAAATGTACCCTTTCGTTTGTAGACACATGAATTTGACGCTTTCTGAAGGGAATTTTCTTCTGGGTATCAGACATCTTCAATGAGGAAGTGATTTTAAAGTCTTCCATAGCTTGCCAAGAATTTTGAGATGAAGATTTTTCATGGGCACTTGATTGATGAATTTCCTAAGGGGGAAAATTTTAAAATTTTCTAAGGCAAGGAATAAATGATGTTTTGAAGATAAAATGCCTTGGATGGTGAATTTGAAGTTGAATGACTAGATGATTTTGATCAAAATTCTTCATGAAGGTGAATTTTCTCGAGCCTGAGATGGATGAAATCAAATATTAGAGCCTCAGCTGGTGAAATGAATTTCTTAAGAGAGTACAGTTGAAGTTAATATTTTTCAAAAAAACAATGAGTTAAAAATGCTAAGTACGCCTTGACCAGTGAAGATGAATCTTCTTGAAATTCTAGGTGGTCAAATATTCTGGATGCTGAATGCCAAGTGTTGCAGCTGCCTGAGGAGGGAAATTCGAATTCTTGCAATGAAATAGTGGAAATTTAATAAACTGGCTAAAATTGGCTTCTTCTAGAATTGGACTTAGCTATATTAACTGTGAGGTTGTTTCATTTTTCTCCATCAGCTAGCAAGTACGACTTGGGCTTTGAAGTGAAGATTGCAGTGCAAGCTAAAACTTGGTGAAGAAGTGCGAACTTGGGCTGTAGTTGAGAGATTGTTGAAGCTGAAGTTGAGCTCTAAGTGTGAAATAAAATTGAAGCTGAGAAGTGGCTGAAGTGAAGTTGGCTGATTTTCTTCTAAGTGCTAAAGTTTTGTTGCTGTAGTGAAGAGTTGAGGTTTGAAGATGAAATTCAGTGTTGCAGCTTCTCATTTTCAAAAGTCAGCTGGCAGCCCCAATATGATTTTATTTTTCTGAGTTAAATTGCTAATGACTATTTGTTGTTTTTGTAGAATGGATGAAGTAAGAGCAACTGGTAGAGATAATAATGCTGAGTCTAGCAAAGCAAATGCATCCAGATAGGCAGTGATTAAGAAGCTGAGCAAGTCATTCCTGCTGGAGTCAAAATTCTCTTTGAAGTTGAGCAAGTTGGCTGATACAAACTTGGGTTCTTTCAACATGGAAGCTTTCAGAAGTCGAATGATGGGAATTGGAGGCCATCGTCCTTCGATCACTTTGCATAATATTGTCAGGAGTGGATTATATGTAGCTGCTGGTTTTCCACCAGCCATTCAGTGTCCGAAGCTAATTATGGAGTGTGCCAACTGTTACAATCCAGACCGAAGGACTATCACTTCACCATATGGCAAGTTGTTCGCCAACCTCACACCTATAGCTATTGGCGAAGCATTTGGGATTCCTTTGCATGAGAAGATGATCTACAAGATGAGAGAACGTGCTGAGCGGATGTATGCTTCAACATTTGAAAGATGTGTTGACATGATTAACTCTCATTGGATGAACAAGCCCAAGCCCTCTCGCACGAAGTTGCCGAAGCAAATAATATCGGATGATCTGAAGCAGGAATACTGTGATTTGATCACGATGCTTAGCAGAGTTGGAGGCTATCCCCAAGTGTTTATCTTTGAGCCTTGGATGTTCTATTTTTACAACCTCGTGCTGGAAGGCAAAGATCATATCAACTAGGCAGTGATGATTAGTGATAATTTGCATGAGCAACTACGGAGTTTGAGGAGGATGAAAACATTTTACATGGGTTCATACATCGTCTACATGTTGGCTCGTATGACAAAGTATAGGGGAATATCATACAAGGAGCCAATTGGATGTGGCTCTCATCAGTTCAAGATTCATGAGGCTTGTCTGCAGTTGCACTTGACAAGCACATCCCATTACAAGAGAGTCAATGATGGCTTCACCATGCACATAACGAGCTCACTTCAGCAAAGGACTCATCATAGGATCTCAAAGGAGGCTCAAGAATTGATAGAAAGGTACGATTGTTGGTTTATCCTATTTCCGAAATTTACTTACATTAGGCTGCAAGGTTTTCTTCATATCTGTATAGATTGCTCAAGTACCCTACAAATAGGATTTTGATGTTAGAGATATCTAGGCAACTCATTGCCTATGATAAGATTCAGAAGAAAAAGAAGAAGGGAGGACTGGACTTCCCAATTATCATGGGGAATTCAGATGAAGTGTGTCCTTCACTATAGGCAGCCAAAGAAGCTGAGAATGAGCTTTAGTTTTTCCACTTTTCTTATCACACCAGCAGGGAGCATTATGACCCCCACAACAATATCAGATGGATACTGTCAGAAGAGTTCAAGCACAAGGAAAATATTGAAGATTACTGGGCTGGTGCGTTGGATGAGGTTGAAGTTAGAAAGAGAATGTTTTCAAGACTACCTTTGAGCATGATCAGGGAGTGTGAATTATTCCAGTACCAGATCAGGTGGACGAAGACATGAACGTTCTTCATCCAAATTATGAGGTAGTGAGGGATACACCACTCCCGCTTCCGGATTGGTCGGAGCCGGAGATTGCTGATTTGGACACACTTTGTATACCAGTCTTGACATTCACCAGAGGATGGGTTGAGAGGCATGTGAACAGGCTGAAGAGTAGCTCAATTCCCTTGACTTACAATTTGATGGGAGATCATAGGACGCCAACTGCTACCAAGAAGAAACAGGTTGCTTGAGCTCCAGAGTCTTGAAGGAAAGAGCCAATTCAGCCAGAGCCTCCAAGAATTGTGGTAGAATCACTTACGCCATTGGAGACATGTTCTCCAAGCATACAAGAAGTTTCCTTGTTTGCCGATCAGAGGAATATGTTGAATAAGGAACAAGAGTTACAAGAGGCAAATTAGCCACCACGAAGAGAGTCGGTTGGCCAGAGTGTCAACACACCTACTAGAGATAATCAGCAGGAAGACGATGAGGAAACTACTACAGATACACACTTCCAGCATGAGCTTGAGGCTGCTTTAGAGGATGATACAGTTACTGGATAGGAGGCCCAAGTTTCAAGAGATACTCAGCCCATAGAAGCCAATGAGACTCGCCAGGATGAAGTTAGAGAAAAAGTTTGTGAAGAAGAAGCAAGGAATGAGCAGCCATTTGTTATACAACAGGTAGTACCAGATTGGCTCAGAGATAGGATGAGGAGGAGCCCCAGTAAAGAGGCTGATCCAGTAGTAGAGATGGAAGAATTTTTGAGTAGGATTAGTGCACCTCCAACAAAGAAGAGAGCTAGGAAATTTTCGAAGATTTCAACAGATGAGGATGGCTCTTGCACCCTTCATGTGGTTGTGCCAAGGGTTGAGTGTGATCGAGATGAGGCTGTACTAGAAAATTATATGATCACCAGTATGGAGTTAGGTCGCCCCATAGGAGCACAAATAATTGAGTGTGATAACTCCTACCAGGCACTCAAGGACAGATTGCTCAAGACTGAAGGAAAGTATAAGAAATTGAAGGAGGAGCATAAGACTTTGATAGGCTACGTGCACCATTTATCTCGTCCTTGTGGGCAGGAGAATCCAACAATTGAGCTTTGTTGTCCCTAATTTTTGACTTGTTAAAAATTGGGATAACCAATCAAAATTTTGATAAAATTTGAAGTTTTTCTCTTCTAAGGCAAGTATCACGAGGTGCAAGGATTAGTAAATCTCAATTTTAGGTCTATAATCCTTTGGGTTACCACTTTTTACACATTCTCGTCCGTTTTCATCAAATTCTGAGTCATTTTTAGTGTGTCTTTTGTCAAATTCGGGTTTTTCTGACATCACTGTAAGTAGGAGTTTTTGAACTTCATTGCAAGTTAATAATAGGGACTTTTTTGTGCCTATTGCAAGTTACTTTTAAATTTTCTTTTTAATGTCTTTAATAGGAACTTTTTGAAGCACTTGCAATTATAGGAACTTTTTAAGTTCATTACAAGTTACTTTTTAAAGTGACTTGCAATGTCTTATAAAAGTTCCGATTTTCTTTATTTTGACTTGTAAAGACTTCAAAAAACTCCGATTTTCTTTAAGTCACTTGCAAATGCTTTTAAAAAGCCCGATTTTATTTTAAAGTGACTTGCAATGCCTTATAAAAGTTCCGATTTTCTTTATTTTGACTTGTAAAGACTTCAAAAAACTCCGATTTTCTTTAAGTCACTTGCAAATGCTTTTAAAAAGCCCGATTTTATTTTAAAGTGACTTGCAATGTCTTGTAAAAGTCCCGATTTCTTTTATTCTACTTGCAATTAGATTAAAAAAGTCCGATTTTCACTTAAACTACTTGTAATTAGATGAAAAAGGTCCGACTTCTTTTAAATGACTTGCAAATGCCCTTCAAAACCCCGATTTCTTTTTGGTGTGAACTTGCATTGTTCTTCAAAAACTCTGATTTAAGTTTTGATCATTTGATTTTTGCTTGAGGAGAAAATTGTTTGAATCTGAGTTTGATTTGGTCCTCCTCTTTTCATGGCGCTTTAGCAATGAAATCGGATCTTCAGCCATAAATGGATTGTGTTTCCTTTACTGCATTTTTCTAAGGCGTTAGGGTTTCTTCTTCTATTTTTGGTTTACAAATTCATTTACAGGTATGTCATCTCTCTTTTCTTTGTTTCTTCTTATTTTATAGTGCTTGTATGACGTTTTTGTTAATATTTGTCTTTTAAAAAAAACTTCTTTGTAAAAATATCATTTCATATCATGAGAAACGCATTTTTATTTCTTTTCCATTTTCCTTTCAAAACGCCTTTATTAGAAACGTTTTTTTTTCAAAAACACGTTTTCTTCCCATCCCATTTCAAAAACGTGTTTTCCTGTATTTTATTTGTTATCGCCTCTCATCTCACAAAACACTTTTACTATATATTTTTCCATACGCGTTTTCTCCTCTCCATGTTTCATTCACCATTCTCATATTTGATTTCATTCCATATGTTTTTAGCTGGAAACACGTTTTTCTCTTTTATTAGAAAACGTTTTTCTTAGAACTCCATATGCCCTTCATTCTAAATATGCCTCCATTCATAAACATGCCTCATACACAAAAATGCGTTTTTCTCCATTCATACGTTCTTTCCATTTCCATGTCATTCGTTTTCTTCCACTTCATCTCATTCCCATTTTCATTTCCTTGAAAAGTTGAAAAGAAATAAAAATGATACTTTTTGAAGCAAATCAGGTTTTTGTTCACCCATTGCGAGTTGGAGATTTCAATATAGAATGCAAGCTAAAAGTTACTTGCAAAAGCTTTTCAAAATCCCGAAATGCTCTTTTACTTGTAATGACTTCCCAAAATCCCAAAATCTACTATTCACTTGCAGCTGGCCTTCAAAATCCCGAAATGCCTTTAAAGTGCCGTAAAATCGGACTTTTTGTCCTTGACTGCAAATGCAAGCTAAAGGTTGTGACTTGCACTTTTCAAAGTTGCAATTTAACTTTTTCATTTGTCATGAAAAGCACATGTCCTTTTCACTTGTAATCAGCCTCCAAAAACCCGAAATGAGTTATAATGCTCATTTTCTACCCTCATACAGCCAAAACACCATTCTGAGTTTGAGCCTTTGCCATGTCTACGCCTGTAAATGCTGATGACGTCTCAACCTTATGGAACTTTCATCACAGCCTTGCAGATTCTTGTTTGATGACGGAGGAACTTGCTTCTTGTTGTGACGTTTTTCACACATCGCCCCATTGCAAATGGGGACCCCCTAATTTTGGCTTTGTTTTTCGTTTGTTTTGTCATTGTCTCTCTTTTCTACTGTCTGCCTTTCGAGGATTGCGCCCGTCAGTGAATTTAAGCGTGAAATTGACCAAGTCTGAAAATTAGGGTTTCATTTTTCCCGGTCAATCCAATGTCGAATAAAGTGAATAAATTGAAAATTGAGACTAACAGTGTTGTCAGTATGCTTCCAGCAGGCTTCCAGCAAATTTTCATCCGATTCCAAGGTACTTACTATTTTTAGTAAGTGTGAAATTCAGGCAATCTGTTAGCATTTTCGAGATTCCGACAGTCATGTTGCATTCAGAGCACATCAGGCTACTCGCGTGCAAAGTTTGAGCAAAAACAGACAACTTACTATTTTTAGTAGTCTGGCTTCCGGGACAAATTTCAGGGTTCAGATGCAGAGTTTCCCTTTGCATGTCGGATATTCCTTCTGGGTTTTTCAAGGCCTTCGCAATGATATAACATGCAAAACGAGACAACTTTCAGAATTCAGCCTTCCGAGGCTATTTTTAGGGTTTGCATGTCAAGGTTTCTTTTGCATGTCGGGTGATTCCTGATGGGTTTTTCGAAAGCTTCGCGATGGTATGACATGCAAACGCAGATACTCACTCAGTAAGGAACTTGCTATTTTTAGTAGGTGTGTCCCGGCAGCCGCTTCCCAGCAGTTCAGAATCACGAGCTGATTGCAGTGCCACAGAAACGAAGAGAAACAGAGATCATTTGATATGCATGCAGCGTAAATTAGGGTTTCCAACTTTGGAGCCTAAAAATAGGCGTAAAAGGTCAAAATTTTCAAAAACCGGTGTAAACCACCGCGATCAGCATCCTTCAGGCTATCTGCTGGTGAAATTTCAAGATGAACGGAGCACTTACTATTTATAGTAAGTCAATTTGGAAACTGGCTAAAAATAGTAAATCAGTTGCATGCGCCAGTGCCGGCAGGCAAGTCACGTGGTGAGGAGCGCCTCATTCAAATTCCAAGTCAATCGGAGCAGTGGAGCCATCAGAAACAAGAGGTTACTATTTATAGTAAACCACCTCCAGAAACAAGCTAAAAATAGCAGGGTGACTAAAAATGGCAGTGTCAATAGGACAACAAGGCTATGAGGATGCAGTGCGCAAAATTTCAAGTCATTCCGAGCTTCAGAGGTACAAAATTGAGAGGACTTACTAAAAATAGCAGGGCACGTAAGCTGGCGAAAAATGATGGAAAAAGTTCTAAGTCTGGAACTTCATCCAGTAGACATGCTAAAATGCGCCAGGTGAGTAAGGAAGCATGGAAAATTTCAAAGTCTTGAAGCTCGTCCAGTACACAGGCCAAAATGCGCCCAAAGCACAACTGGTCAAAGAAAAGTCAAAGAGTTTCATCCACCTCCAGGGGTAAAATGCGCCCTCAAGGGATGAAGAAGTTTAAAATTTTTTTTTAAGTATGATGCTTCATCCTCCACCCCCTGTGAAATGCGCCCACATGCAAGCTGGAGGCATTCAAAAAAATTTCTAAGTCGGAAATGTTTCATCCACCTCCCTATGCTAAATGCGCCCAAGTTGCAAATAGGTCAAAGGAGTCAAGGCAGCTTCATCCTCCTCAAGGGCTAAAATGCGCCCAAATGCATGCATGTGAAGACGAAAGCGAGGAAGGTGAAGAGTCACTCAAAGGCGTTGTTATCCACCAGCTAGGCCAAAATGCGCCCAAGAAAGGAGGGAGTCAACAAGTCAAACAAGTTCGTCCTTCACATACATGGAAATGCGCCCAAGGAAGAAGTGGGTCAACAAGTCAAAGTTTTTATCCTTCTCACCCTCCTAAATGCGCCCAAACAAGCTCAAGTGAAGACAAAAAAGTGAAGTTGAAAGGTCATCCCTCTTGCATGCCTAAATGCGTCCAAGTTAGGATGGTAAAAGGTGAGTGGAGGTGGTAAATAAGGTGAAAAATATTGCCAAGGCGTGGTGAATACAAGGTAAATGCTAGGCGTTATCCTCCATCAAGTCCTAAATGCGCCCAAGGTGGTGGGTGTTGGAGAATTTCCTAAGGCATGTGAGGTGGTGAAGATGAATATTGGGCGTGATTTTTGAATTTCCTCCTCAAGTGCTAAGGCGTGATTTTCCTCAAATATGAGATGAGTGATGAGAATTTTTTCTAAGGCATTGGAGCTTCAAAAATATTTTTCAAGTGTGAAGTAAAATGCGAAGTGGTGGCTAGAAAAATAAAATGTGCCAGGCAGCTCTATGAATAAAATTTTCTAAATGAAGTTGATAAAATTTCCTCCATTGGCGAATGAAATAAAATTTTCTAAGGCAAATTCTCAAAGTGCAAGATGATTTAAAATATTTTCTAAGGCAAAATTATTTTCTTCTTAGAAAATACGCCTGGAGCTCAAGGTGGTGAAATTTTTCGAAGCGCGAACAAATTTTCTCAGTGATGAAGTCAGAGGATGATGATAATGCAAGATGAATTCAAAATTCTCAAGTCAGAGCAACAGGATCTTCACAGATGCGAAGATCGGATTTAAATTTCATAGGGAAATAATTTTCTAAGGTTCAAAATTCAAGAAAATCAAATGAACCCGTTCGTTGGGTACCCATGGATTCGAAGCGTTTTGAGGAAAATTTTCTTCTGGGTATCGCAGATTATCGATGAGGAGTTGATTTTAAAGTCTTCCATGCTTCGCTTCGGCCTTCAGGGTGAAGATTTTTGATGGACACCAGGATTGATGAGTTTTCCTAAGGGGAAATGTGAAAATTTTCTAAGGCAAATGTGAAGAAAATGTATTTTCAAGGTGAAATTCTCCAGACGATGAATTTGAAAGGAATTGCCTAGGTGAATTTGCTCAAGTTCTTCGTGGGATAGTCTTCTTGAGCCAGAGATGGATAAAGTCAAAGTTGTCGGGGCTCCAGCAGGTGAAATGAATCTCTCAAAGATGATACGCCCTTGAAGAGGATGGATTGAAAATTTGGCTAAGGCATGAAGAATTTGAAAGTGGAAGCGATGAACGTGAAAATCAGGTAAGTAAGTTAAGATTACATTATGAAATGTTCTGATACCCTTCTCCTCTCTTGTTTTGCAGGAGGAATGTCGAGGCCAGAGCACGATGTCTGGAAGTGGTGAAGCACGATGATTCTTCGTGGGATAGTCTTCTTGAGCCAGAGATGGATAAAGTCAAAGTTGTCGGGGCTCCAGCAGGTGAAATGAATCTCTCAAAGATGATACGCCCTTGAAGAGGATGGATTGAAAATTTGGCTAAGGCATGAAGAATTTGAAAGTGGAAGCGATGAACGTGAAAATCAGGTAAGTAAGTTAAGATTACATTATGAAATGTTCTGATACCCTTCTCCTCTCTTGTTTTGCAGGAGGAATGTCGAGGCCAGAGCACGATGTCTGGAAGTGGTGAAGCACGATGATATCACAACCTTCGGAGGAAGATAAAGTTACGAGTTTCAATCTCGAAGGAAGAAAAAGTTGCAAGAAATTGGCTAAGTGTTAGCTCAAGTGACAAAGAAGTTGAAGAACAAAAGTCAAGAAGAAGATCAAGAACAGTGTGAACGCGTTTACAAACGGAATCTTCTAGAAGGATGATGGTGGACATTATGGCTCATTTATTACCCCACTCTCCTTTGTGGCGGTTTTTAGGGCAAATCTTGTTTAGGGCTGAGGTGGCACGATTCTGGCCACTCTATTAATTGTAACCCTAGCCGTCTTTTGGGACTTGGCTAGCTATATAAAGGGGGAGTCCCCCTCATTTGTAATCTCATTAGACATTAGAAGTAGAAATTAGACAGTAGAGAGACAGCTAGGTGATAGCTTAGAAGTAGCTTAGTATAGATTGATAGTGTAGTTTGAAGAAGAGGGAAAGTTTTCCCTTTGAAAACTTTGTAAGAAATTGTTGTGAACACTCTCTCAATAAAAGAGTTTTTCATTGATGGTGAATTTCGTCTTTGTTGTGAGTAGCTAGCAAGGTTTCTTCGTCCTTCGGATTCAAATGGTAGTTCAAAGTAGTATAATTTTTTTATTCCATGCAAGTAGATGTTAACTGTGGAATGTGGTGTTTGATCTAAGCAACTTCGTCTATCCATACCACTAGTGTATTTGCTGATGGTGAATGCGCCTTGTGTGGTCAACTGGAAACATTTGGGCCTAACTTCAATCACAGTTTGAATGATGGTATGCGTCGTTGTGATGGTATCTTCATGTCAAGTGGTGGTTTGAACATCTTTAGTCATCTCCCTTGAAGATTGCACCGACTCCGCGGAAGCTGTCCGATGCGAGGCAAAGTGAAGTCCGGTTAGAAGTTTGCTAAAGTTGAGCTCCATATCCCACGCCTTAGAATAGATTTAGACTCTCTAAACCCTACCCCATTTCAATTCAGTACTTTCCGGTTAGAATAGGAAACCCGCGCTTCATAGACAAATCCTTCAAGCGTTTGAATTCCTTTCTCCACTGCCAAACAATTCCGTAAGTCCCCTTGAAATACCAGCAAATCACATCGAGCCAACTGAGCCTATTCGCACTGAAAGAACCTTGGAGTTGAACGCACGAACTTTCTTGCAATCTTAGCGTGCGGAATACTTTGATCAAGAGAGAATAGGGAAGCCGTTGGCAACTTTATTCTGCGTTGGTGCGGTCACGAAAAACACATCAACACTTCTCCACTGAACAAAAAGATGAAGTACAAATATGACAAATACTAGAATGAGATTCCTCTTTCTCATGTTGTCTCAAACATTGAAGAAATCAAAGACACGAAGATTGGACATGTTGATATGTCTGAATTTCTGAAGAGAGCTGAGAAATCAACTTCTCATCATATGCAGTTGCTATTGCGAAGTCATATTCATTTGGTTTCCCCTTTTCCTATTGCTGCCCTAGAGCTAGAGTTCGTCCTTGCGTGCGCAGCTCACTTTGACAGAGAATCCAGAACCATTAAAGATGATGATGGGAATGTGGTCATAAGACTTGATCCAGAAACCATTCATAGGATTTTCAAAGTTCCAGACTCACCTATGTATTTAGATATTTCAGTGAAGAGTGCTCTAGATCATTATGAACAAAAGAAGGAAGATTGTAAACAGCACATCAATACCAAATGGCTTTTGAAGCGTCAGACTTGTGTGTCTCGGTTGCCCAAGCTGTATCGATCTGACTTCAAAGAAGAAATCAATGATATAATCACTCTCTTGAGCAGAATTATGGGGTTGAAATTCTCTAATGTCTTTGAGAAGTGGATGTATAAATTCATTGTGGTGATTAGGAAAGCACAACACCCAATCTTCTGGGGTGAAATAATCAGTGATAGTTTATGTGAGCAGCTTGCACAAGTTCCTACCACGCTCACCTTCTATATAAATTCCTATCTGGTTTACATTGTAGCTTCATTGAGGCAATTTCTAGGCCTTTCTACCGTTGGAGATAGATCTCTTGTCCTAGTTTGGGAATACTATGATCAGTTGCCTTTGATACCAAGCAGGATTCATTATAGAAGAGTCCAAGACACATTCTTTGGTCACTTCATGTGCCTTTTTGACAAAACCTTGCAGAACAATAGAGTATCAGATGCTGCTTGGAA
This sequence comes from Sequoia sempervirens, assembly GCA_007258455.2. Taxonomy (NCBI): domain Eukaryota; kingdom Viridiplantae; phylum Streptophyta; class Pinopsida; order Cupressales; family Cupressaceae; genus Sequoia; species Sequoia sempervirens. Next base: position 92,849 of record VDFB02268415.1, on the reverse strand, counting down.
AAAAGTCAATGAATATGGTTGTCTTTTTCTTCAGTTTCCTACTTTTACCTACATGAGAGTTGGCTGTTTTGAAGATCAGCCATACATGCTACCAAGATATCCAATTGATAAAATCATTCTAATGGAGCTTGCAAGACAGTTGATGACAGTGCATGCACGACAAGCTGTGCAACATAAAACTGGAGTGAGTATCTCGTCTCATAAACCATTACAGATTGGGAGATACTCCTTGACAAGTACCTCAAGGAAAAAACTATGGAAACTGAGATTCAGGAGATCAAGTTAAAAAGATTCAAGGCAAGGGCAGATTTTGATTACAGAGGAATGAAAGACAAGATAAAGAGAGCCTTCACTCATGTGCATCGCCTTGAAGATATTTGGGTAGATCTCCGAACAAAGAAAGAAATCTATAAAATGGACTATTGCAAGCTTACAGTTGAACAGGTTATTGATTTTAATCTGACCTTGATTCCAGAAGGAGTGATTGATGATGAGCTGATTTTAGATCTAGAATATGAAGAACAAAGAGTTGCTGACGCTTCTATTCCAGCAATACAATGGTCTAATAAAGAATCAGTTTCTATCTTTAACAGATTTCAGTCAATCTTGGCAAATACTAACTCTTGGCTCAAGAGTATAGGCGTCAAAACTATAAAAATCAGGGTTAATAATGAAGATGATTCAGCTGGACCTGTTGGATTGAGATCAGAAGTCAGAGATAAGTCCAAGGAAGGTGCTTCTTCTTCAGGAACGAGGATTAAGTTGAGAGTCAACCATGTTGTAGAACAACCTTTGGAGGAACCAACATTAAAAGGGAAGGAGGTTAAAGAGACGTAGATCCAAATCATCGATCAACAAGAAGGAGAAGTTCTTCAGTCTCCTACTACTCTAAGTATAATGTCTCCACATATTGATGTTGCACTAGTATCAGTATTGTCTCCGATGTCTCAATTTGATAGTGATGTTGATTCCTTTTCAACGGTTTACGTTCCTCCTATTGAAGCTGCTCTTCATACATCAACTTCATCAACAGTGACTGCTTCTATAGAAAACATACATGATAATCTGGAGAATGTTTTTGATGCTAATCTGATGTATCCAAACACATCACAGATAACACTTCCAGAAATAGATACATCTGCTGCAAGTTTTGATTGTTTTATGGCTAATGCTGATCATAATGCACCATCCAGTCAAGCTTTTGTTGCGATTCAAACTGAGACATCTCCAAGAGTAACAACCGTGACTCAAAATGAATCTGTTGCTGTTTCAAATGTGGTTGCTGTTTCAAATACAGATACATTGGATCTTCCTCCATGGTTGAGTTTAGTCACTCTAAAGAGAAAGAAACAGGCAATCTCTCCAGATGTATTTGATTTCCAGCAGTTGAAGAGATCAAAACCAAAAGCTGCAAAGAAGGCTAAAACCGTTTCACGGGTAGTTGTGGACAACAACAAAATGAAGTATGCAGAGATAGCTGAACCCCTAGTAGATAAGTCACCATAAGAGATGCAAGTATCTGATTATAAATTCACAAGGGTGGATTTAGGCAAGCAAACACATGCTGGTATGATGCAAGACGCTCAAAATTCAGTAATTGTTTTAACACATAGTTACAATGAACTTTTGGCAAAGAAGGAAAAGTTGAAAGAAGAGAATTCACAGCTCATCTCAGTCATTCAAAAGATTGCCAACTCTTCAGAGCAAGTTAATCCATTAACTTCTTTCACTTCTAAAGAATTAGTCAAACAATTGGAGAAAATTGCGCAAAAAGCCAAAGCAGTTGATTCTTGGGTAACACAGCTGATTGATCAAAGCATACCAATGATTGAAAAGACATTACAAGTTCTAAACAATGTCAGAATAGCAAAAATAAAGTTGAATCAGACTTTGGAAGCTTTTAAGCAAAGTTTGTATTCACTTGAAAAAGATTTGAAAATTTGGCATGAGATGGATCAAATCAAGTTACAAATTCTATGCAGCAATTCAATCCTACCAAACAGAGAAAAATACATAGAATTTGAAGAACTCATGACAAACAAGTCATTAGTTATTCAAGATCTTATCAAAGATGTCCAAGCTACACTAGAAATGAGTGATGAAGTTTAGCAAGACATCTTTTCTAGCTTTGAGAAAATCCCTTGCAAAATTTTGAATCATGAAGGTGAATTGCTTGCAATTGATATGGTCACTACAGAAATGGCAGCAAATCTTCGTCAAGAGCTAGAATCAGAACAATTAACTATGGATTCGATTCACAAGTTTGTTAATTATCGAATGATCCTTGATAAAATGCAAACTGTTTATGAAGAGCATAGACTAGCAACGATAAGATATTTTGGTGTAATCTTGAAGACTATTGCGGTTGGCAAGAACACACTAGGCCCCGATCCAAATGAGTTGCAAGAAATTATCAGTAGATTTCAATCTTTCAAAGCTAGGATTGAAATAGAATAAAATGTTATATCTTTATGCATTTTGTTTTCGACAAACTACATGTAAAAACAAATTTTGTAATCGCAAGTGTTTCTTTCACTTGCAGTTTTGTAAATTGTAATTACATGTAATCAAGTTACAAGTCAAATTAGAATAAGACTTGTAATTTGGAATAAGTCAATTACAAGTAGTTGGTGGTTGAGAGAATTTCTCAAGTTAGTTGGGATCCTCCCACCTTTTTCTCATGACCTCTCTCCTATAAATACTTGAGAGGGTCCTTTGTAAACATATCTTTTTGGCAAGCAAGAAAATTCTGTAGAAATTTGTACTCATAAAGACTTTGAGCTTTATAGTTATAAGTTGATCTTTTTTAAGTAATATCAAAGAGTTACAGATTTCAGACTTTGTGTTGAAATCCTTCTTTGCATCCATTGTGTTCTTATGTCATTTTGGAGCATTACTTTGTGATTATTTGAAGATTGTAGAAGATTGCTAGGGAGAGCTTCAATTAAAATATTTTCAGACTTTGTACTGTCAATATTGAAGATTGAATTCGTAAGTTAGAAGTTAAGAAGAATTGCAAGTCTTTGTGCTCGTGATGATTCCCATTCATAGTAGTTAATAGATACATCATATTTGCAGACTTTATGCTGTCTTATGCTGTATATTATCATTAGAATTATCTTTCAAAAGGGTAGATAGGATTGCAGATTTTCAAGACTTTGCGCTTGAGGTTGTTTTCCCCTCCCGAAGGAAGTGACGGAAGTCTTTGAGCTTTCAGGAAACTTCATTTCTTTTCTACTAAATTTATTGCAAACTGCTGTTATAGTTTATTTAAAAGTTCATATTACTTTTCTGCAAAGAGAAAAGAGTTTAATCTCTACTGAAACAAGAGGAAAGATTATCATTCCACCCATATTTGTTTTTAGTTATTTAGATAGGGGGAGTCTTCCCTTAAATAGGAGAGTTTAACTCACACACTGTGTTGAAATCACCATTTTGCCAAACCTCTTAAGTTACAAAATATTCAACCAACAAGCTTCCAGCCGAGTTGTCTAGAGAATCAGTTAGCAGCTTGGAAGATTTGAGAAAGATGGCGCAAGAATTAGATAAGTGGGTGGCCAACGTTCGTGTTGAGACCGAAAAGTTTATGGAAGATTTTGCTCATGCTTACCAACAAGCTTCCAGTATTATGGCACAGATGGATGCAGTTGATCATGCCTGGGGTGATGCTCATATCTATCAGAGCAAGGTTATTCAGCGATTGGAGGCTTTGATGCATACTCCCTTGTAGATGTTGATTGACAAAGGAGTGATATAGGAGGGTGATAGGTATGATTTCACTAGCTGGTATTCTTCAGTTGTCACAGGCCGAGGATTCTTCAATGCAACACAGACAAATTCGGCCAAAGTCAGGAAGGCTATGACAAACATTATTGATGGAGTCCTGAACACCTTAGAGGCTATCTTTGCTAGGACGCTGACTTCTGATGAGGTGACTGCTGATGGCTTGAGGAGTAGGCTGCCACCTTTCTTTTCAGAGGTGAAGACTTTTGTCCAGAATGACTTTGAGAACACCTCAACTTTCTCAAGCATTATTCAGAATACTCAGGATGCTTTAGTTGCTTGGAGAAAGTCTTGTACGCGGCATGGTCAGGCAGTTATGGTGTTGGAATTCTAGCTCGATCACATTCTGCCGATCTTAGTTCAGGAGGTTGAGGCCGTGCTAGCTAGATTCATTGATTTCATAGCCAAAGAGAAGAATGGAAAAACCTTTCTGGATGAGGACCTTCTGGAAGATTGATAGTGGGCATTAATTGCCTTTGCTATTTTGGGAGTGAGTGGGAATCTTTTGATTCATTTATTGTACCACTCCCCATTTTGGCAATTTTTAGGGTTAGGGTTGATGTGGCTTAATCTGAGCCCTTCATTTGATTGTAATCTGAGCCGTCCATTGGACTTGGCCAGCTATATAAAGGGGCATCCCCCCTCATTTGTATATCATTAGACATTAGACAGTAGAGAGTAGACATTCTATTAGAGCAGAGAGATAGCTTAGCATAATTTGTTAGCATAGCATAGTTTGGAGGAGAAGGAAAGTTTTCCCTTGAGAACTTTGTAAGAGATTGTTGTGAAAACTATCATAATAAAGAGAGCTTTCATTGATGGTGAATTCGTCTTTTGTTATGAGTAGCTAGCAAGATTTCTTCACCCCTTCTAGTTCAAGTAATTTTGATTAGAGTTGTTTTCATTTTCATGCAAGTAGCTGTTAATCGTGGATTGTGGTATTTAATCAAGGCAGCTTTGTTTTAATCCATACCACTAACAGCTTGCTGATGGAAAGTTTTCCTTGTGTAGTCAACTGGAAAGCTTTTACAAACTTCGGTTATAATTCACGTCTTGGCATGCATCGTCTTGATGGTGTCTTTATGTTGAACTGTAACTTGAAAATTTCTTGCCGCTCCCTTGAAGATTGCACCGACCTTGTGTAAGCTATCCAACGTGAGGTGAAGCAGAGTCTGGTTGAAGTTTGTTGAGATTGATCCCACGTCCTGCTTTAGGATACAATTTAGATCTTCTAAAACCCTACACTCATTTCAATTCAGTACATTTCTGGTTAGTATAGGGAAAACGTACCTCACCACCAAATCATTCGCCTCGCACACGAAAATCCCCATTCAATCATTAACCTGCTGTTAGCTGCAAACATTCTGAACAATTGTGTAAGTCCCCTCGTGAAAACAACAAATCACAACGAACTGACTGAGGGTATTCCATTGCATTATCGGAACCTTGGAGTTGAACGTACGATCTTTCTTGCAATCTTAGCGTACAAAATACTTTGATCAAGAGAGAATGGAGTAGCCTTCAGATACTTTGTTCTGTTGATTGGGGCGGTCACAAAAATCACATCAACAGGTTTCATGGCGACGAAACTCAGCATCCTGATGATCACATTTCATCCTTCTCAACGGTTTACACTGTTCTACATGTGGCACATGAAGATGTTGTGCGTCTCTTTGTTGAGATCCTTGTGGAAAAGGCTGCCGAATGGTTCAATCACCTATAGCCAGGCTGCATAACAAACTGGGAAACTATGGGTGAAAAATTCCTGGCAAGATTCAAGCCAGGTGAAGACAATCACTAGTTGTTCGCCTAACTTTCAAATTCAAAAGATGGAGGTCAATGAACCAATGAGAGAGTTCGTGGAAAGGTTTAATTGCCTGGTCACACATCTTTCACATATAGTCAATCTGTCACCTGAGATTTTGTTGAGTAGTTTCGTCAATGCTCTTCCATCTGAGATAGTCTTTTTCCTAAAATCGGCTACAGAATTAGAGAATGCACAATAGAGCGCTATAGAGATTGAGGACAACATGATTACTTTTGGAAAAATGAAGGGCGATGCTATCAAGCCTTTGGTTCAAAGTTCTGCAGACCCACTACTACAAAAGGTGGCCAATGAAATGACTATTCTCAAGAGGCAATTTCCCACATAGCCTACATTGCAGGCTTAGCCTGCACCACTTGCATTTCCTGCACCGCAACCATACCAACCTCAACAACCATATCAACCTCAATAGTCATACCAACTGAGGAGAAATAACTTTCACCCTTACAACAATTATAGGCCATGATAGCCAGCTCCACCAAAACAGACAACTAATGCTGCTCAACACACAGTATTTTGTTCCTTTCATGACACTGACGCACATACCGGCTCCACATGTCCTGAAAAACTTGAGGATGAATCATATAATGGGATACACTGAAACTGCACCAAGTCCAAGCTTTGTACCAACACCTAGTTCGAATGTTGTCTTACCACAATCCGACAACTTCGATGCCGACTCCACAATGGGATACTTTGAAAGTGAACCCACTATTGAAGAGGAAGAAGATCCCCGTTAGTACTCTTTTGTAGTGAATCCTGAAAATTTTACAACACCTGTGTTTACATGAGCTCAACATCTGAAAGCACAGAAAGAAGAAGAGAGACTGGAAGCATAGAAAGAAAAAGAAAAAGGAAAAGAAGTAGCTTCTGCTTCTAATCCCAAGCCTTCTCAGGAGAACGTGAAAGCAATTGCTCAAGACTCTTCTTCAACAAATTTTGATACTGTGGACTCCCTGATGAAGAATAAGGTGCAGATTTCTCAGTTGGAATGTCTCCAAGATCATCCAAAACAATTGGATAGACTTCTTAAGGTTGTGAAGTAGAAACCTGTCGTATAACCAACATTGCTCGAAGCATCCGTAGCAGCGGAAGACAAGCCTAAACCCTTTTATATTTCTCTATATATAGGGGGATTCAAACTGAGCAATTGTATCATTGATTCAGGAGCCTCAGACAATGTCATGCCTCTACAAGTGATGAATGCTTTAGGACTTTTGTGCACTAAGACAAAAGATAAATGTTATTCACTGGAGTCTAAGTCGGTGCCATTGGTCGGACAATTGAAGGATGCTCAAGTGAGGTTGGCGGCTTGCCCAGAGAAAAAGATAATGATGACCATCCTGGTAGTTGGCATTCCAGCTAGCTATGAGATGTTATTGAGCAGAAGCTTCTGCAAGGACCTTGGTGGGGAGATACAAATGGATTAGTCTTCTGCGACTATTCCACTAAAGAATGGTACTTTCAAGCTAGAACCAGAGCCCAAGTCTTGGTTTGCGGTGAAGTCCTGAGATCCTCAAGCCCAAATTCTATATCAAGAAACAGGCCTTGGTACATATGCTATGCTATCGGAGATACTTGAAGAAAGTCAGGAGGTTGCATGTTCTGCGGATAAATTGGCAGATGATCCTAAGTTGCAGACTATGTAGTTTGATGGGAGTTCTACTATTGGTTCGGGTGCGGGAGTTGTAATAATTTCTCCTAAAGGACGGTTGTATCCATTTGCATATCACCTGCAATTTGAATGTACCAACAATACAGCAAAATACGAGGCGCTCTTACTAGGTCTCATAAATGCAAAGGATATGGGTATCAAACAACTTAAGGTTGAAGGTGATGCGGAGCTGGTTGTGAAGTAGGTTAGAGACCAATTTAGAGTAAAAGTGGATCGTCTTCGACATTATAGAAATAGGGTGTGGAATGCAATAGATTGGTTTGAAGCATTTGACATCAAGTACATTCCATGTCTAGACAATAGCAAAGCAGTTGCCCTTGCGGTATTAGCTTCACTTTTCATGCCACATTCTGACTTTCGTTAGAATGCATTTGCCATTGAACTTATATACAGGCCGGCTGTACCTGACAACTATGATAACTGGCAAGTGTTTGATGACAATGACCACATTAAGGAGTTTCTTGTTATGGGAAATAATTTCAAAGAATTGTTCTTTGAGGGCAGTTCATCTTTTTTCAGAGAATTAGTAACAGGGGTTTCTGATGTGCCAGAAGCTACCAAAGATGCTGAAAATTCAGAAGAAATAGATACAAGCATTATCTAGTTGAAGGGTAATAAAATTCGCAAGGGCTTGGTATCCTTGGAGAATATTTTTGACAGGCATGACAGATATATTCAAGATCAAAAGAACTCAAGAGATAGGACCTCTGTTGACTATCATCAAGTAGATATCGGTACAGATGACAATCCTCGGCTTGTTAATCTGGGAAAATGCTACAATGTAGAGGAGAGCGAGAGGTTTATCTCTCTGTTCAAACAATACCGAGATATCTTCGCCTGGTCCTATGAAGACTTCAAAGTTTTCACACCAAGAGAATTGTCTCATACAATATCTCTCAAACCTGAAGTGAAACCCTTCAAGCAAAAACAAAGGCACTACAATCCGCAAATTCAAGATACCATCTATGCAGAAATTCAAAAGATGGTGGATGCCAAAATCATCTTTCCAATACATCATTCCACCTGGGTGTCTAACATAGTTCCTGTACGAAAGAAAAATGGAGAAATTAGAATTTGTGTAGATTTCAGGAACTTGAATCAATCTTCCCTCAAGGATATTTATCCTTTGCCAATCATGGAGCACACCTTGCAGATGATTACTGGATCAGAGATGCTATCCTTATTGGATGGTTTTTCTGGATATAATCAGATTGTAGTGGTTGAAGAAGATCAGTATAAGACAACGTTCACTACCCCTTGGGGTACATTTGCATATGAAAGGATGCCCTTCGACCTCATTAATGCTGGTGCTACATTTTAGAGAGCCATAGATTTGGCATTTGGAGACTTGAGGAATAAAGTAATTGTTGTCTATCTTGACAATCTCACTATTTTCTCAAAGATGATTTTTCACACTTAGGGAAAGTCTTCGAGAGATGCAAATACCATAAAATTTTATTGAATCCTAAAAAGTCCATCTTTGCGGTGATGAAAGTCAAGTTGCTTGGCCACATCATCTCCAAAGAAGGAACTCAAATTGACCCAAGCCAGGTTGAGTCTATCAGAAACTTGTCTCTACTAACAAGCAAAACTGAAGTATATTCTTTCTTTGGCAAGGTAAATTTCATACGAAGGTTTGTGCCAGACTTCTCAGAGTTGACAAAAGATATATCTGCTATGATGAAGAAGTCCGTGTTCAAATGGATAGAAGAAGGCAAGCAGACATTCGTTGCAATAAAAGAAGCTATCAGTCAAGCACCAGTGCTGGTCTGTCCCCATTTTGATAAGGATTTTATCCTTTATTGCTATGCATCAGAACATGCTTTGTCTGCCATACTAACACAAAAGCTGAATGAAGAAATTGAGTCTCCAATTGCTTTCGTGAGAAATAGTTTCAAAGATAGTGAATCTCCAATTAATCTCATTTGGATTACAGGTTCCCTCTTCTCTACATGAAGATAGCATGCCATCATCCAATGGATCAACTGAATTGGATGATGAGATCAAAGAACAAATTGAGCCCTCTTGTGTTTTGACACTGTTGGCGTTTCAATTAGCACCTCTGGAGTGCTTATTGGAAACAGACAACTATGCATAGTGTGTAGTAACTGCTCTTCAAATTAGGAGGGGAAGCTCCCTCTTTTTGCTGATGTTTGCATAAAAAGTAAAGTAAACTAATGTTCCTATCTTGTTACTTAGTAGCAGGGCACAAGGGTGCATAAAGCACAATGCATTGCAGCTAAGGTTTTCTCCGGTTTTTGCAGATCTTAACTACAACTAAGCTAACTTTTAATCTATCCTATCTCCTCTAGATAAATAGAGCAAGAGGGCATAGGAGCAGGAATGGGATGGTTGGATCACTTGGGCCGACTGTTTTTTAGAATGCGTCCAAAGGCTCTGAACTTTCAGATCTATGCTGGAATAAGGTTTTATGCAAGCGAACACTCGTATGGTAAGCTGAATCTTAGGATTGCCAAGGAGGAGGAACCCTTGTCCAAGGTGTAGACTGGGAAGCAACTTACTAGAAACAACAAATGTAATGTCCCCTTTTCTAGCCTGATGTTGTTTGTGGTTGGATTAGCTTATCAGTGGCCCTCGTAGGCTAATAGGGCATGTTTAGAGGGTTTTCTTGGCAGTTACCCAGGTGGTGGTTGGCTCACTTCATGGATTCAGGAGTTAATTTGATGATTCTTATGGTATCTTGGATGTTGGATAACACATTGTTTGATAACACACCGTTTGATAACACATTGTGTTAGAAAACATATTGTTGGATAACATATTGTGTGATCATTTTGCACTTGATGAAATATATTTTAATATTATAATAAAGTGAAATTTTAAAATTAAAAGGGGAATATATCTTTTATCCCACATTGGCAAGGAAAGTGTTTGAGCTCTCACAAGAAAAGTATAAAAGGATATTAAGGGTTCATTCTTCGATCATCCAGAGAATTTGATATTGATTTGACATGTCCATTGTGGAGCCTAGGGTTTCTGCAGTTTCATCTATTAATCTTTGGAAACAAAAACTTCCATTGATTGTGTAACTGAGGTCGTGAAATATCCTCCGAAGGGTTGTTGATTGGAGAGGATAAATCAATCCTTTCACTTGTGCTAAAATTGTGGCCAAAGGCCAATTTTTGGGTTGGTTCGATTGAGGAGTTGTTGCATATCAGCTGTAGTTATTAGTGGAGGTCACTTGCATCAATTGGTATCATAGAAGACATCAATTTTGGAGGAAGATAGAAGTCTGATCACAGGGAACAGTGGTCTGATATAAATTTCCAGTGTCATATCTGCATACTCGAAAGGGCACGATTTCATTCTTGAAGACTTGGGATTGCATCGATTTCCTTCTAGGACCTTGGCACACCATTCCTTGAGATTTATCAATGATATTTGGAGCTTATGGGGGACGAAAGGAGCTGCTCATAATTTATTTCAAGCAATCTGGTCCAGAACAGGGGCGGCACATATAGGAGGTTGATTTCATCATTTTGGAGTGTCTTCTTCATCAACAAGGATTGCTATTAAGTCTTCAACTCATCTACGATTTTTGTATTAGGTTCCTCTAGTCATTTTCTACATAGATATTGCATTCTAGTATTGTTATCATGGCAGCCATTTGTACTCAGAAATTGTAGAAGTTGCATATGTTGTAATGCCAAGAGTCTTGGCCTTTAATAGCTGCATTGTACTAGATTTCATTTCATAATAAGGAGCTATAAGTTGCAGATCGAATATTTGTTGTATTGAGCAAAGTTTGCATCTTTATAATCAGCATATTAGAATGCATGCCAAGTGTTTGTAAAAATGTCACTTGGCTGTAAGTGCATATTTCCTATGTAGATGTTCATGTATTTGCATTCTAAAAGACAAAAGAATTGCATTATCATTCTAGATCATTGCCTAGATATTGAAGAGTTGTTTTGCAAGCAATTGAACTTATTTGTAAGCCCATTTGAAGACAAGCAACAAACTGAAAACTCAGAAACAGCTAGTTAAGGGGTTGCAAGTGAAGTGTTTGACATAATTCCTTGAGGCAATCTTAGGCCAGATTTGAAGGGAATTTTCTAGGAAGTGTAAACATTGACATTTTGGTCTATTCCCTCTCCTTTAGGTGAAAAATCCTAAAGTGTTAGAAGGTTATAGTAACCAAGATCTTTGTTTTGCATTTTGGTAATCTTTAAGATATTCCTTGAGAGCAAAATATTTAGATCAAAAGTAGCAAGGGATATTACAACAAAGAACAATGATCTTGATATCAAGATTCTCGAGGAGGTGATGGCACCTATCCAAGGTGTAGGCCAAAATCTAGATCATAAGACAACATCAAATGATAACCATTAATCACAAAATTCCCGAGGTGACGACACCTGTCCAAGGGGCAGATTGAAACAATAGATTATGAGAACAGACGTTGATAAACCATGAAACTTTGGATCAAATTGTATATTCCTTTTGATTTATTTCTTCAATACTCACTCAACAATTTACAAAGATTTGGGACAACAAAGGTACGAAATCATACACAATTGCTTATCAAACCAAATAACTCTCATTCAAGAGTGAACAAATATTGACTTGCAAGCTTTTCAGCACAACGGTGTAGCAATTTTGTGTAGTAAATAAAAGTCACAAAATAATGAACAAACGCTCTTATTTATAGAAGCTCAAAGGAGTCGGCAACCCTAAAATCTCCTTGAGTTAACACTTAGTTCTTGACAATCTGCAATATTTATTCCCATGTCTAAAAGTAGGTGACCAAGTAGTTAACTAGAAAGCTACTTCAGTTAACTGAAACTAAACTAAAAGAGAACTCCAAGTACAAAAGTGTCTCCGAAATAGAGATCCACAATTAGTGGAGATCTAGAATAGACATCCATAATTAGTGGAAATAGACATGTATGATCAGTGGGACAGTGAGTTAACTTGGAAAGAGGCATCAAGTTAACTCCTGTTGCCATAAATGCTATTTTGGAGGGTAGGACGTCCTAACTGGGTGTTTTACACCTCATCACCTCTAGTCAACAATTCCTCTAGCCAGTCGTTGATTTCTTCTGTCTCTGGACAATCAATGCTTCGTAGGATGATGACGTGTTGCCTTAGCATCTCTTCACTCGCAATTAGCTCCTGATATTCAATATTCTTTGCAGTTGCGTCATCCAGCCTTGTTGATATGACTACAATTTTACTCAAACTGCAACCAGCAGGGTCATCATAAAAATTGTTGCGGATGAAGTCTTGGAATTCTGTTTGCACCTCATTGAGACTCATGTAGTCACCACCTTCATGTTTCATACTGGCAAGGAATTGATTGGTAACTTTGGCGGCTCCGTAACTAGAGTGGTGTCTTCTGTTTCTCCTGTAGCTTTGTGTTTCTGACGTTTTTCTTGATTCTTTTCAATGAAAGAGTGTTGTATGATGAAATTGCTAATTTTAATTGCGAACACTCTAGTTGTGGGAAATGCACTTGAACTTGCTGCACAGGAAGAATTCCAACAATATCAATCCTCTAAACTGGCCTTGGAAGGCTATCAGATATATGAGGTGAAACCATATGGAACTTGTGGACTTGAGTGTCTATGCTTGTCAATCTGTCCAAATCGACTTCTGGGTGTGTCCGATGGAGATCATGTCAACCGTTTTTAGAAAAACATGTAGCAAGATCAATTTGGTCTTGTATTCATCTTGAGAGCATTGCATTCTGAAAACCTTAAAGATTGATTGCGCACACGATACTATTTAGACAACTTTTCTAAAAACCCCTAAAAATAGCCCCTGTCGAGAAGTATTTTTTTTCTAAAAAAAATCTGACACCTAGGTATTGTAGGCGCTTTTGTGTTGAACAAACCCAGTTTGTTTGATTTTCAAAATTATGACTTTTCAAAAAACCCTAAAAATAGGGATAGCAAGGCTATTGTTTCTAGAAAAATCCAACATGTGGGTTTTGTTGAAAAAGCTGTGCTGATCATACCCAAAAGGTTATATCTATGAATAATCTCCATTTATTTGGACATGCGAGAAGATCTAAGACAAGAATAGAGGAAAAAGACAAGAAGAAGTTTGGAAGTTATCAACTGACTCTCTGGATCTTCAAGAAAACTATGCCTGAAGATGCAACCTCTGATAAATTGTCCCTTTGTGCAACTGATCTTCAAAAATATGAAGAACAATGAAAACCCCTCTGTTAGATCTTCAAAAAGACGTTGGAGAGGAAAAATGCTTGTTCTTGAGCTTCAAAAAGAGAAATGATGAATAATGAAGCCTAGAATTGATACATAGTGTTTGATGTTGAATCAATCAAGTTTAGGCGCCAACACATAATTGAGGAGTCAGTCTTCCTGATCAGGAGTTCACTAGAGCAAATCCCACCAATTTGGGGATGTTTTAGTCATGAAAGGCCTTCAAAAATATTCATAACTTCAGTCAACTGGATCTATGTTGACGTTAGGCGTCCAAGTTGAGGAGTTGAAGATATTTTCATTCTTTTTCATGGTGAAGTGCCTTTGTTCGATCCTCGATTCCGGTTGCTCAGTTGATCTTGAGGTGTTGTTGATAGATCCATTGCTGAGATGGAACAATTGTGATGAAGTGTGCTTGGGAGCTGCAAAGCTCAAAACCTGAGTCTAATGCCTCTAATTCTTGGGCGCCTTTTCCCAAGAAGGTGCATTTTTCACCAGACTTAGTCAATTTTCTAAGTGTTCATAATTCCTCCAGTTTGATCCTTCGTGCTCTAATTTGAGATTTGATGACTGATGAGTTTGACGATGTTGTTGAAACATAGGATGAATAACCAGTTCAGTCTTGGAAAGGATGATTGGCTTTGCGAATCTTGAAAGTTGATTTAGGTGTCTCAAAAGCTTGGGCGCCCCTAGCCTGCAGGGGTGCCTTTGACCTTTTGACTTGCTATTTTCAGTTTGCAAACTTTCACGAACTGCCCCAGTTTGATCTTTGTCTTCAGATGTTTGATTTGTCTGTTGTCTTCGTTGATGGTGTCATTGTTTAGATTGATCAAAACGGAGAAGGTTATCCTAGAGGTCACTGAGCTTGCAAATTGCATCTAATTGCCCAAAAAGTTGGGCACCTATTTCTAGGAAGATGCATTTTCCTTGATAGCCAATTTTTGCATGTCTTTCATCTTGCCTTCACCTTTGGTGTTTCTTTCTTGATCTTCGTTTGCGAATGCTTGACACGTCCTGTGAACTCGCAAACGGATTGATTGCGAAGCTAAAAGGATGCTGAGTAGATGCCTTGTAGAAAATAGCTGCAAAAAGCTTCATTCAGTTGCCCAAAATGATGGGCGCCCTTGGCCAGTAGGGGATCTTTTGCTTTGATGTCCATTAGTTTACCCTCTGTTTTACATGTTCAAATGATCAAAGGCTGCCATCGTTTGATGCATCTCGTAGATTGGTGAACAGGTTTGTTGCGAAGATGAGCTGATGCTGGGGAGATCACTTGGAGATGAGCTTACCCAAAAAATTGACATCTGTATAGTCTCATTCTTGGGTGCCCTTGGGCGACGGGGGCACTTTTTTATGTTTTGACTGCTATCTTTGATGCTATTTGCTTTCAACATCTTTTGTCTTCGCCTCTATTGTTGGTGATCGATGAATTAGGTGAACATGCTTGATGATGCATTGGAAAGCCAACAAAATTACGAAGGAGATGACTGTCTTGGCAAGACTTGATGATTGCCTTTGACCTCTTGAACTCATGGGTGCCCCTGGTCAGTAGGGGCTCTTTTGACTGCAGCTTCATTATTTCCTTTAGGATCTTCACCTTTTTGCGCTTCGCATTTACCATTGTAGCTCGATTGACTTGATCACTGTCGTCGATGACGTAGATGCGTTCACCATAGCAATTGCTTTCACCATGCTGCATGTACGGGTGCTTGAAAAATTCACCAAGGCATTGACTACGTAGCATCTTTCTGGTAGCAAGGTGTGCATCTTCCAAACTTACAAAATTTTCAGCATTTTCGACCTTTGAAAATTCCCCTTCGTCATGAAGCATCTTTTCAAACATTTTTTGCCATGGATTCTTTGTTGAAGCTTTCGAGGCTTAGATTTTGAAACTCGATACTGGCTATCTACTATTAATGGTTGCAGAGGTCCTAGCTTTTCTCTTGAAAAATGAAAATAGACCCACCAGAGTAAAACAAGCTTTTTGGTGATTTTAACTTGACTAGTGTGATCGTGAAGCCATTTTATCCTATCAAAATCATTTTCAACTAATTCTAGAAAGGTCCTATTTTTAGGGGTTTTCCTAAAAACAAGGGTTTGAAACCCTAATTTTCAAATTTTTAGAATTTTGCATGTATCTTCCTTGACATAAACCCATAAAAAGCCTATGTTTTGTTTGACCTAAAACGGATTTTTGACAACAATTTTGCACGATTTAGCTCATTTTTAGCAAAATGCCTTATTGAAGCAAAAATTTATTATGGGTACAACAGACACCTAATCAGGGCATTGATGATGTATTTTTAGGTGGAATTAGTGTTGACCTAATTCCAAATCAGGATGTGCATGGATGACATCACCAAAGAAAATAGTTGTGTAACTCAAGCACTTCCAAAACAATCTGATACTTCCCCAGGAAAAGTAAAGGTTGTTCGTAAACCTAAAAGTTTGCGCAACTCGGAGAACTGGTTGAAGGTGAGCGGAGATGAGATTGTGGTTGCATTATCTCATCATGATAAAATGCACAAATTGATTGAGAATCATCTTTGGATATTGCAATTAGAGAGGAGAGAAAAGGGAGTTGAAGTAGAGTCTTCTCATGATAGCTTGTGGGAAATCAAAGAAGGTTTGGGAACAATGAAGTCAAATTATTTACACCTTCTTTCATATCGTGACCATCTTCTCAACCTCGTTGAGATCTATTCAAATGCTTTGAGAAGGAAAGAAGAGAAATTTGATAAGCTCTCATGAGCTTAAGGTTTCCAGCGATTCCTCTAAGAGTACCTGTTGATGTCTTTTTCGTGACCGCACCAACACAAAATAAAGTTACCAACGGTGACTCTATCTTCTCTTGAACAAAATCTCCTGCATGCTAAGATTGCTAGAAAGATCATGCATTCAACTCCAAGGTTCCTTCATGTAGTGGATAGTCTCAGTTGGCTCGATGTGATTTGTTGGTATTTCAAGAGGACTTACGGAATTGTTCAACAGCAGAGAAAGGGATTTTCACTATTCGAAAGATTTATCAACAGGGCACGGGTTTCCTATACTAACCGGAAAATACTGAATTTAAAAGGTTGCGGGGATAGAAGATGCTATGGACTAATCCACACGTGGGACGTGGAGATCAATTTTCACAAGCCTCAACCAGATTCTGCTTTGCCTCACTTCGGACGGCTTCCACAGAACCGGTGCAATCTTCAAGGGGAGTAACTAAAGATATTCAAATTACAATTAAACAATGAAGACACTGTCACGACAACGTATACCAACATGAAGATCATAATCGAAGTTAAGTCCACAAGCTTCCAGTTGACCACGCAAGGCGAACTCACCATCAGTGAGCCCACTAGTGGTATGCATAGACGGAGTTTGCTTGAATTCAAGACCACATTCCACAGTTACTATCTACTACTTGCATGAAATGAAATTTACTCTACTTTAAGCAACTACTCGAATCAAAAGGACAAAGAAACCTAGCTAGCTACTCACAACAAAAGACGAGATCATCATCAATGAAAACTCTTTTTATTGAGAGAGTGTTCACAACAATTTCTTACAAAGTTTCCAAAGGAAAAAATTTCCTTCTTCAAACTACACTATCAATCTATACTAAGCTATCTCTAAGTTGTTCCTCTATCTTCCTATCTCTGAGCTAATCTAATGAATTACAAATGAGGGGGGATGCCCCTTTTATAGTTGGCCAAGTTCAATGGACAACTTAGATTCAATTACAATGAAGGGCTCAGATTGAGCCATATAAACCCTAACCCTAAAAACTGCCACCAAGAAGAGTGGAGTAATAAATGAGCAATTAATGTCCACCATCTTCTAGAAGATTCCTGTCTGCAAACACGTTCACACTGTTCTTGTTCTTCTTCTCGATTGCAAATTCGATGAGCCTGATCATCATGGCTTCAACTTCTTGGACTGACATGGCCACTTCTTTCTCCTGCTTGATGATGGTTTTACTCCCTAATGTCATTACATTTCAGGTTGGGTGAAGTATGCTAGAAAAACACCCTCTGGGTCAACGCCGAAGAAAGACCTCCACTTTGTCCTTCAATTCATCTTGCTATCATTCTTTAACTTTGAGGTGCTTGAGGATGATCTCTAACGCTTGGTACTTCATCTTTCCCTCCATCTTGAGCTTGGAAGGTTTCTCTCGTCTTGAACTCGAACATTTCTTCTTTTGCCACTTGAGTTGGGCACATACTAGGTCTCAACACTTAGCCATTTCTTGCAACTTTTCTTCTTTTGAGGTTGAAATGTAGTCCTAGAGTACTTGCTCCATCTTCCTAAGTCATCATGCCTTGCCCCAATGTTCATTCTGCAAAACAAACAAAAGAAGAGCATTAAAACACTTTTAATATAAATCCAATTTACTTACCCGATCTCATGCTTTGACTTCCAAGATCTGAGTGATCTCCGAATCTGATAGGGTTCATCACTTGTCTCTAGCAAACTTTGCTTTCTTCATAATTTTTTCAACATCTGTAGGCTGGGCGTATAACACCTGTGCTTCATATTTCAATGTCTTAGAGAATTTCACTCATCTTGTACTCTGCTTCCTATGTACCTTGAAGTTGTGCCTCAGAAACTTTTATCCAACTTGACAGCGCGCTTCGAAGGTGTTGTTTGATTCCTCTCTGCCTTAGAAAATTTTCCAACCAACATGATAACCCCCTTTTGCCTTAGCCAATTTTCCAGCCCATCTTCCTTAGAAACAATTTATTTCCTCTAGAAAATTTCATCACCCAAGCATCTGAGCAAAAATCTTCATCTTAAAGTCTGCAGTAGGGTGTGAAGAATTTCAAATTCATCTCCTTGTCGAAGATGTCCAGTACCCAGAAGAGAATTTCCCTTAGAAAACATCAAATTCATGTGTCCATAGACGAAGGGGTACTTTTAATTTTTGCAATTTATACCTTAGAAAAATATTTCTCACCAAAGTTCATTCTTATTCCTCCTATTTGGGCGTATTTGTAGGGTTCAACTTTCAATTCATTACTTAGGAAACTCTCCAAGCATCCCTCCTATCTCAAGCACATATGAGAGGGTCTACTTCCAATTTTGATGCCTTAGTTGAATTTTCATCTCCTCCATTGGCTTGGGCGCATATAGGGGTCTCTACTTCCAATTTTCAACACTTAGAACATTTTTCCATCTCCCCTCTTGAGCTGGGCACACTTGAGGGTATCTACCTTCAATTCCAATGCCTTAGAAAGACTTTGAGTCACCTTCTTTCCTTTAGGCGCATTTGGACCATTCAACTTTCATTTTTTTTACACTTAGAAAATTTTCCAATGCTTCTTCAAGTGTAGGCGCATTCACCACCTTGAGGTTCCATTTTCCATCACTTAGAAATTTTCACATCAACTCATCTTTCATTCTCTCTGAAGAGTGCATTTGGCGATGGGAGCTTCCAACTTGTAACACTTGGAAGATTTCCCTATCTCCCCCTTCAAGCTAGGCACATTTGAGGTGTTGTGCTTTTAGTTTCCATGCCTTAGAAAATTTTCTAGGTACCTCCTGGAGGTGACTTGCTATTTATAGTAATTGCTTGATTTCAGAACTTCTGCAACTCCGTTTGATCTGAAATTCGCGCCATGGGGTCCTCATCACTTTCTTGACTTGTTCACACTGGCGCCTGCTGCTGAACTGCTATTTATAGCCGGTTTCTGGAGTGACTTACTATAAATAGTAAGTGCTCAGATTGCCTTCAAATTTTACAAGTGGATTCCTTGAGAGAGGCCGATCGCAATGGGATACATCAGTTTTTGGAGATTCTGGCGTTTTACCCCTCATTTTGAGTCCTGAAGTTGGAAACCCTAAACTGACTTGCATGTTGCTCAAACGATCTCCGTTTGACCTCGTTCTTGTTGCATGTCGCTCTGTTCGTGATGCTGAAGTGCTGGGCAGCTGCCAGAGTGATCCTGCTAAAAATAGTGTCTGAAAAAGTGACCAATCAGCTGCCACATGAGTTTGCATGTCACACAACCCAAGAGATATCAAAAAACCAAGAAAAACCCAGAAAAATGATCAACATGTGAGCATTGGCTAAAAATAGTAAGTCCCGAAAAAGTGATCAACTCTGTTTTTATGTTACCTCATTGCGGAGCTCTTGGAAAACCCATAAAGATTATGTAGACATGCGCTGATAAATCTTGTATGCAAACCCTAAAAATAGCCTTTGAAGCCTAAATCATTGAAAGTCATCATTTCATTTTGCATGCTATATCACTGCAAAGATCTCAAAAAACCCACAAAGAATCTCCAGACATGCATCTGAAAGTCCAACATGCAAACCCTAAAAATGACTCTTGAAGGTAGAACTGCTAAAAACAGTAAGTTGTCCGTTTTAGCTCAAATTTTACAAGTAGGCAACTCACAGTGTTCTAAGTGCAGTGCAGTTGTCATAATTTGAAAATCCCAAGAAAATAGGCCCCAAATTGGTACTTACTAAAAATAGCAAGTTGTTAGAATTCAGTGAAAATTCAGTGCGAGCCTGCTCGAAGCATCCTGATAGCAGTGCTAAGCTCAAAATTCGATTAGCCAACTCAATTTGACCTCAAAGTGACCGAAAGACTCAAAAGCCCAATTCCTCAGACTTAGCCAAAATTTCAATTCAGACAGGCACAATCCCGGAAAGACAGACAAAACAAGAGAGAGACAACAAGAAAACTAACCAAAATCAAGCCAAAAAACCGAAACAAAGCAAAAATTAGGGGGTCCCCATTTGCAACGGGGCGATGTGTGAAAAGGTCACAACAGCACCCAGATAGCCTTTCAGGAATCCAAGATCCATATTGATGAGCTCTGCTTAGAGTTGAGCTTGGCTCAATGTTCATCATGTTCAACAGAGACTCAGTTATCTATGGCAGCCAAGGCACTTGATGAAGAGAGTAGCGTGAGATCTCCTAGCATTCATACTTGTTGATGTGATTTTCGTGACCGCACCAATATAGAATAAAGTTGCCAATGACGACCCTATTCTCTCTTGATCAAAGTATCCAGCACGCTAAGATTGTGAGAGAGTTCATGTGTTCAACTCCAAGGTTCCTTCTAGGAAGTGGATAGTCTCAGTTGGCTCGATGTGATTTTGCTGGTATTTCAAGGGGACTTACACAATTGTTCGACAACTAAAAACAGACAGCGGATTAAGGGCTTCATGTGGTTCAAATGATTTGGCAGGTAAGAACAAGTTTCCTAACACTAACCAGAAATGAACTGAATTTAAATGAGTGTAGGGATAAGAAGGTTCTAATCTACTCTAAGGTGTGGGACATGGTGATCAATTCTCGCAGACTTCAACCGGGCCTTGCTTTGCCTTGCTTCGGACAGCTTCCACAAAACCGGTGCAATCTTCAGAGGAGTAATCAAAAGTATTCAAATCACGATTCAGCATGAAGACACCATCACAACTACGCATGCTAACATGTAAACCATAATGGAAGTTTAGTTCACAATGTTCCAGTTGACCACGCAAGGCGAACCCACCGTCAACGAGCTCGCTAGTGGTATGGATAAGCGAAGTTTTGTTCAAATCGAGCACCACATTCCACAATTACTAAGTACTTGTTTGAAATAAAATCTACTCTACTTTAAGCTACTTCAAGATTCTACGTGAATTGGAAGGACGAAGAAGCCTCGCTAGCTACTCATAACAAAGAAGGGATCACCATCAATGAAAACTCTTTTATTATGAAAGTGTTCACAACAACTTCTTACAAAGTATTCAGATGGAAGACCTTCCTTCCTTTTCAATCTAAGCTAGACTATCAACCTATGCTACTCTCTATTCTATCAATCTCTCCATTTCTTCTCTGCTATTCTAACTACTAATACAAATGAGGGGGCTATTCTAACTACTAATACAAATGAGGGGGGATGCCCCTTTATATAGCTGGCCAAGCCCAGTGGACGACTCAGATTACAATCAGATGGATGGCCCAAATTGTGCCACCTCAGCCCTAACCCTAAAAAGAGGAGTGGAGTAATAAAGGAACAATTAATGTCCACCATCCTCTAGAAGATTCTTGTTCATAGACGTGTTCGCATTGCTCTTGTTCCTCTTCTTGATTGCAAATTGGATGAGTCTAATTGCCACTGCTTCAATTCCTTGAATGGATATGGTAGGCACGTTCTCGATCTGACTTCAAGGTGGCAACTTCTTTCTCGTGCTCGATGATGATTCTCTTCTCAACTGACACTGCATCTTGAGTTTGTACGAAGCATGCTAGAGAACATCTTTTGGGTCATTGCTGGAGGACTTCAGACTTGAGAAGAATTCTTTTATTTTGTCCTTCAATCCGTCATGATGTCAGTCTCCAATGCCCGGGCCTTCATCTTTTCCTTTATTTGGAACTTGAAAGATTTTCTTGTCTTGAATTCGATCATTCCTCCTTGCCACTCGCCTGACTGCGTCGAGTGCAACACTTAGCCATTTCTTCCAAGTATTTGCTTCATCTCCCCAAGTCATCATGCCTTGGCCTCGATGTTCACCCTGCAAAACAAGCAAGGAGAAGAGCATCAGAACGCTTCATAATATAAACTCACCTTACTTGATTTTCATGCTTCAACTGCAAGGTCTGAGTGATCTCCGGATTTGATAGGGTTCATTGTTTTTCTCTAGCCAACATTGCTTTCTTCATGATTTTTCAACATCTGTAGGCTGGGGCATATAACACCTGTGCATCATACTTCAATGCCTTAGAAAAATTTCATCCTCCTCAAGGGCGTATTTAAGAGATGCATTTTTAAAATCATCTTTTGAAAGTGTTAACTTCAACTGCATCTTCTTCAAGAAATTTATTCCACCAGCTGAGGCTCTGACACTTGATTTCATCCATCTCTGGCTCGAGAAAATTTACCTTCATGAAGAATTTGCGCAAATTCACCTAGGCAATCAACTTCAAATTCACCATCCAAGGCATTTTATCTTCAAAAACATCATTTATTCCTTGCCTTAGAAATTTTTAAAATTTTCCCCTTAGGAAATTCATCAGTCAAGCGTCCACTAAAAAATATTCATCTCAAACTTCTTGGCGAGTTATGGAGGACTTTAAAATCAATTCTTCTTCAAAGATGTCCAGTACCTAGAAGAAAATTCCCTTCAGAAAGCATCAAATCCATGGGTCTACAAACGAAGGGGTACATTTAATTTTTTGAATTTTAACCTTAGAAAAATATTTTTATATCAAATTTATTCTTATTCTTCACATTCGGGTGAATTTTCTTGCTTGGCTTTGAAATTTTTTATCAACTTCATGAAGCTGGCACCTTCCGACATATCCATTGCCAATTTTATTCATGCCTCAGTGAATTTCACCACCTTACAAGCTTGGGCGTATTTCTTCTAGGAGGTGAAATTTTAATACTTAGAATTTTTTTTGAAGTCCCATCACCGACATGGGCACATTTGAGGCGTCAAGAAGGATCTCAGATGCCTTAGATAATTTTTTTTTTCAAGCTAACATTCTCAATACCCTTGGGCGCATTTCACATACTGAGCAGGAATTAACACTTAGAAACTTTTCTTTAGCCAGCTTAGACTTGGGTGCATTTAGCATATGGAGGAGGACTTAACACCAATGTCTTAGCTTATGTCTTGACCTTGCTTCCAACATGGGCGCATTTTGCATAGTGAGGTGGACTTAACCACACCTTTGCCACTTTACCCCATTCACTTTCATCTTGGGCGCATTCAAAAGGTCAACGAGGAAGTCAACTCTTTTTGTCTTCTTCCTAGCTTACTTGGGCGCATTTCACAGATGGTGAAGGAATTAACTTCAATGCCTTAGGACTTCTTCATCCATCTTCAAGATGGGCACATTTCACATGTGTAGGAGGATTTAATGCCATGTCTTTGTCTTTTCCTTACCATCCTTCCTTGAGGGCGCATTTGAGGTATGGAGGAGGATAAACTTCATGCCTTAGAAACTTTTTCATCAGCCTATTTCTCCTTGGGTGCATTTTGAGGGTGGTGAAGGATAAACTTCATGCCTTAGAAACTTTTTTCATCACCAGCTAAGAT
Organism: Sequoia sempervirens; assembly: GCA_007258455.2. Taxonomy (NCBI): domain Eukaryota; kingdom Viridiplantae; phylum Streptophyta; class Pinopsida; order Cupressales; family Cupressaceae; genus Sequoia; species Sequoia sempervirens. The sequence goes on along the minus strand of VDFB02268415.1, from coordinate 69,342 downwards.
GAGGGCGCATTTGAGGGGTCCTGTTGGACTTAACTCTAGACTTAAAGATTTTCCATCACGTTGGCTTGAAGATGGGCGCATTTAGGGGGGTGAGCAGGATTTATCTCCAGACTTAGACATTTTTAACCTTCTACTAGTCATCTTGGGCGCATTTGACGGGGTCAAGCAGGACAAACTCCAACACTTAGAATTTTCTTCATGGCTTTTTCCAGCTGAGGGCGCATTTAGGGGGTTGAGCAGGAAGTTCTTCAGACTTAGGCGTTTTTTCCAACTTGCTCACTCTTGATTTACTATATTTAGTAAATCTTCTATTGTTTGTACTTTTGAAGCTCAAATTGACTTGGAATTCGTGCCAAAGGATCTTCATGACCAAGGTGATTTTTTCACACTGCCGTCTCGAGCTGACTTGCTATTTATAGCCTGTTTCTGAGGGTGTTTTACTATTTATAGTAACTGCTCAGTTTCATGACTTCCCGAACTCCATTTGATTTGAAATTTGGATGGTGTGATCTTGATCGGTAGACTTGCCCGTTCACATTGGCGCCTGATGTTGACTTACTATTTATAGGCTGTTTTTGGAACGCCTTACTATAAATAGTAAGTGCTCCGATTGCCTTCAAATTTTACCAGTGGATAGCTTGAAAGATATTGATCGCAATGGGATACACCCGTTTTCGAAAATTCTAGCATTTTACTCCTCATTTTGGGTCCTGAAGCTGGAAACCCTAATTTGACTTGCATGTCGCCCAAACGATCTCTGTTTGACTCCGTTTCTATTGCACGTCACCCTGTTTGTAATACTGATGTGTTGGGCAGCTATCGAAATGGTCTTGCTAAAAATAGTAAGTCTCTGAAAAGTGATCATCTCCACTTGTATGTCACATCACTGCGTAGATCTTGAAAAACCCTTAAAGGATAACCTGACATGTGCTGAAAAGTCCTGCATACAAACCCTAAAAATAGCCTTTGAGAACGGCTCCTGAAAAAGGTCCTGATCCTGATTTGCATGTTACATTGTTGCAAAGCTTTTGAAAAACCCACAAGGAATGTCCAGACATGCGAAGAAAATTTCAACATGCAAACCCTAAAAATAGCCTCTGAAGGCGGAGTACTGAAAGTCATTGTCTGATTTTGCATGTTATATCACTATGAAGCTTTGGAAAAACCCAGAAAGATTCTTCAGACATGCGTTGAAAAGCTTCGCATATAAACTCTAAAATCTTCTCCTGAATGTGAACTTACTAAAAATAGAAAGTTGTCAGTTTCAGCTCAAAATTTGCAGACGAGCAGCTTGACGTGTTTTGGATGCAGTGTAACGATTGAAACTTCAAAAGCGCTGAGAGAACTCCCTGAATTGAACACTTACTAAAAATAGTAAGTTGTCAAAATTCGATGAAACTTTGCTGGGGACTTGCTAGAAGCATGCTGACTGTATTACTGAGCTCATAATTCAACTTATTCACTCCATTTGACTTGAAACTGGCCGGGAGACTCAAAACCCTAATTCTCAGGCTTAGCCAAAATTTCATGTTCAAGCTCAATGGCAGGCACATCCCCGGAAAGCAGACAGTAGAAAGAGACCGAAAGAGAGAGAGAGACACAAAACCAAAGCCAAAAGACCAGAATGGAGCAAAAATTAGGGGGTCCCCATTTAGAATGGGGTGATGTGTGAAAAGGTCACAACAATACTCAAGATATAGGTGCATTAACTCTTGTGTTGGTTAAGTAAGAGGAGTCAATTGGTGATAGATGCCTCATTATTGATCTCGAGAGGTATATGCTCGAGTTTCCGGTTGATTTCAGTCTATGTTTTGGAGATAGGCATGAGGACAAATGTATCCCAGCCCTACCCCCATGGGTTCTACCTCCTACTCCATTGATTGATGACTGTCTTACTTTGTTGGTTAGAGTTCTATCAGTGTACACTTTGAGAATAGGAATTGTTGGGAGGGATAAGAGAAGTTGGGATTGCCACTTTGGCTTTAGTAGATAGACTGATGATGAGTTCTTATCATCCTATGACAGTTGTAATACACTTTGCTCCATCATGGACATGACACACAGGCTACATGGTGTTGTTCTGATTTATGCCAACAACTTGACAGGGGTTGGTATATGTTTTAGTGCACCAGTGTTGGGCATCTTTCACATCCACCTGTAACGCTCGTGAGATGATGTTCATTTAACCACATAATTGCCATAACTCATTTCATTTCAAGTATAATAAAAGTTAAGGATGCATAATTCAAGAGCTTTCCATAAGAGCTCAAAAGCAAAAATAGTAATAACTTTCATTTTATGTATGCAAGGAAGTAAATTGCATCAACGACAAAGATCTTGCACTGATGCATAAGTAAATGCCATTTTCATATCTATGAGTTTCCATACAGTCATTCATGTTCCAATTACATCATTAACTTTCAATCAATACATCTATTTCAATGTTACATCAAAAACTTTCATTCCAATACATCTATTTCAATGTTACAATAATGAATGTCAAGTTAAGTTACATTTACTACTGGGCTTTACAAGCCATTCAAAATAATACATGAATACATCTATAGCATGTGAAACTTTGCACCTCAACCGCCGTGACACCATTGGTCTTCTTGCAAGTTGGGGCCAAGAGTGTGATTAAGGCGCCTTTTCCGCCCAACCACGAAGTACAAGATTTCCCTGGGTTCCTTCCTAATTCAAAGAAATCCCCGGCCCTAAATGAGGAGCCTAGCAACTTGAAACAACAAAGCAGGAGGGAACTCTCGATGCAAGCCTGATGCCTATATGCATTCCTAACATGAGAATCACATATTTCTTGCAAACAAGAGGTAGCAGAGACCTATATACATTTATTTCTAGGCTTTTATTTCCATCTATTTCAATGGTACATGTGCTTGGCCAAGCAAGAAAATAATTAAATGATAGTTTTAGAAAAGGTAAAACTATCATCTCTGTGGATCCACCTTTGGCATCCTGTCCCAGAAGTTCCTCAAAATACAGTAAAAAAAATGCATTTTCCATCTAAGTTCTCATTCAATTATACACATTTCTAATTCCAAAGAAATTCCATCATTTTCCAATGTTCAGACAAAGATTATCAAAATAGTTTTTTATACATACACTCAGTATGAGAGATTTTTCTATACAATTTCTAGTGAGTGTTACTATGCAATTTAAAATCAGTCCCAGTTCTATTTTCTAAAATAGTTTGATCAAAGTAAGTAATTTTGATAGTTTCAGAAAAGAAAGAAAGCTACTTTTTTCAGAAAATTCACTAGTTTTAAATGCATTTTCTATAGAATACATTTGCTAAAAAGATTCATTTTCAGCTCTTAATATAACCTTATGTATATTTCACTAAGTTTTGTAATAATGTATGGTGATTCATTCAGTGCACCACTATTCAGAAAATAGAAACAATTTTAGAAAAAAAAAGCAACATAGATATCAGATTTGTATATGAATACATGTTGCCTACTGAACACAGAGTGATTTAAATGTGTTTATTCTGCATCTCTCTAAATTTTAGTTTTCAAATGTATATATATGCTTATACACCATGCTGTGTTTTCTGTATGTTACCATTGACAGAAGGTAATGTTTTCTGTAGAAAACATTGATATTTATGTCAGTGTATATATATATATATATATAAATATGTACTTATTCATATATCAAAAAGAATTCAAAAAGATTTACAAGATGCATATACCATAATGCTACGTTTTCTGTATCCTATCATTGATAATGGTAAATGTTTCCTGAAATGTTCGGGTATATAAATATCTTTATACATTTTATATCAGTATTTTTTTTTATATATATATATATATATATAATTGCTTGTATCTAAAGCGAAATTTATAAGTTAATATAGTCATACTTCAGTTAACACTGTCATATGTGATTTGCCTTTATCTACAGGGAAATTTCGAAAAGAATTCAAACACAATATAGGAACTATTGCTGCCATAAGGCCGACGCCTTTCCCATGGGGAAAGCGCTGCTTGTGAGGGGGCAGCGCCTCCTCCATAGGCCTTGGCCTATGGAGGGCGCTGTCCCTCTCATAGCGCCGCCCCTTCCTCAATGGGACGGGGCTTGGGGTAAACCCCCATTTCGTTACCTCAAGCTTTTATAATTCAAACACTCAATAATTTATACACTCCAATTTTAAGTTATCCAAAATTTTGAATGAAACAAGGTACATGTATGTATATATATATATATATATATATATATGAACAATGGTATTTATGTGTATATATATATATATATTTATTTATTTTCAGAATTTATGTGTAAAGAATTAGCAATCTGAGACAAAATTATAAACCACAGTTTGCAAAGGAGAAAAACCCCAATCTAAAAGGGGAGAAATTATGCAATTTCTTTCAATGCACACAAAAGAATAGAAGGTTTTCTCAATTTTCACAGTTTTGCAAACAATCTCGAACACTTGGCATTCAAATTCTTTAGTAGTATTTTCATATTTCAAACAAGATATATGGAAAAAGAATGGAAAACCTGGATATTTCGCTTCCAACTAGAGTTGCTCTCCAGAAAAATTCTTCTCTTTGCCTCTTTTCAAACTAGTTTTTTTGAGAAAGTTTCTTCTTCTTTCCTCCTTTGTAGTTGCTTTACCAACTCTTTAATTTCCTACTATCTCCCAAAGAATAATTCTGAAACTTATTATTTTGAAAGATACAACATTTTCTTGGCAGCCATTAGAGCAAAATTTGCAGAGCTTAATTTCAAGAATGATTTCAAGAACCGTTGCCTCTCTCGGGAAGTTCTTTTCCTTTTAATAATATTTCACTTTTCCATTTCCAACCCTAATCTTGAAATGGACTTTAAAAATGAAATTAAAATATATAACTTTGTGTTTTACATTTCATATTCATAAATAAGAGATATGTAAAAATAATCCACAGTTACTGTTGCACAAAGGAAAACCTTTCGAAAATACTCACCCAAGGCTAAGTTCAAAATAAGTATTTATCTAACATTTAAATAAATGTTAATTAATTATTATTTAATTTTATTATCACAAGAACTTAACACAAGTTAAAGAAAGTAGGATTCTCACTTAGATTTGCAGCACGGTAAAACCAAAATCAATAGTTAATTTTTATAATTAAAATTAATTCCTTTACTTCATCATGCTTTCATTTCATTATTTATTTAATTTACTAATTGTTATTTAATTTGTAAATATATCAAAACAAACACACTAAAATTGACATTCCTAAATGCAGTCTACATGAATCTGAAATATGCTAACCAATTTTTTTCGATAGAATTACACAACATAAACCGACATTTCGCCAATTGAATTAGCGTTAGCATTAAAATTGAAATCCAAGCTTGAAAGGACTCACGCCAAGAATGCACACTCAATCCCAAGGAAGGACAGGTGTTGTCGTATGGCGGAGAAGCTAAAGAACAGTACTTGAAATGAAACAAACTCAACGTCAAGAATGTGCACTCAAGATCCCACTGAGGGCGAGGTGCTAACATATGACGGAGTGATTGATTGAAAATTGAAACTAATAGGCGGATAACCAGCCATAAAGCTACAACAATCTAATTCATCCGCTGCGGCGGGCATCCATTGGAGAGTGGGGATTCACCACTTGAGAGTGGGTACAAAGAGATAGCTAATGTTCATTTTCTCCACACTGGCGGTAAACCATCTAGGGGTAATTAAATATGAAAATAAACAAGTAATTGCCCCAATAACACTGGTTGGATTAGTACTACTAAATCTCAACCTTACAATTCAAGAGTCTGCAAATACGAGAATTACAATGATAGGAAATAAAGCCAAGAAGAGAAGAATGTAATCTATCAATGTTCTTTCGCTTTCCTAGCGACAAATTAGAGGCCAAAACTGAAATTAATAAAGTCTAATATAAAATTGAGATTCTGGAAATTGTGATCAGCAACTGTGAAATTCAAAGAAATATTCACAACTCAATGAAAATACCTTCGATTTGCGTGAAACGAAAGCCAATGTGCTGTTGGAAGATAGGCGCCTAAACTTAGATGAAGAAACAGCAACAAAAAATCAGTATTTATTTCTTTGCACGATTCCCAATGCACCATGAATGGTACGGCCTCCTTGAGGGGTGATTTGGCAAGTAAAAATCAGAAACACCAAACTAAAATCTGCAAATTGGTGGAAGGGGGAGTCTTGGGTGTAGAAACAGATAGGTAAAATACCCACAAGAAAAATAAATTTATTCCAAGAGCTGTAAGCAAAAACCACCTTCAGCTGTAGATGAACCGGCAACTTCAAAATTGATTAAAACTCCAGAATTCTTCAACAAAGGACCTTAATCTGCTAGTTTGATATTGAGAAGCAGCAATGTAGCCAACTAGGTGTTATCTTTCAAACACGAAATTGGACGAAAGGCTAGGAGGTAGACATCCTCGAAGCAAAATATCAATTGTCATTCCGACAGCATAACTTTAGCATAATTTTCATGGATACCAAGGCTGAAGCAAAGCATTCATCTTATAGAAGAGTAGAAGACTCTTCAATTCCTCAAGAAAGTACGCCAAGAGTCACATGAGACTCTTCAAATTTCCAAAATAAAAATAAACCTTCAAATGGCGTCCCTTTTTGCAAGAATATAATTTTCACTTCATTTAAAACAACTCCTCAAATTGTGGCGTCCTTTTTTTTTTCCAAGGCATTAAAACTTTATAATTAATATTTAAAGCATATGAAGGCGTCCCCCTTCATGACCACCTTTTAACACAACTTCTAAAGTTATTCTCCTAAGCCAAGGGGTCAACTTCAATTTAAAACATTAATGCCTTTATTTATGAAATTCACCAAATAAACTTCTAGAAGCCAAAACTTGAATTCAGATAATTGCTCCAACTGGAAATGAGTTCCTAAAAGATGACAATCTTCATACTGCCAAAATTAGAATTTACTATAAATAGTAAATTCCTAAAAAGCCATAGAACTTCAGAACATGGAAACCCTAATTTTCCCTCAAACGAGCCTACGGGCTTCCGAAATAGGCTGATGAGTGACAGAACAGATCACTGATGAGAGGGGGACATTACAGAATCTAAGTGCTCGTGTGTGTGATTGAGAGGACATCCTGTTTTGCCCTGTCAAGAAGCTAACCTCCTCTCCTTAATCACACCCTTGGTCTTCGACCATCTGCATCTCAAGTGCACTCAGGCACACAACAATAAACTAAATTAGTATCCCATAATGATATAAATCAAAACAATTTAATACTTTAATTTAGGTATTTCTATTCTATTCTATTTTGCTTCATCGTCAAAGTAAAACACATTCATTAGTAAACAACTTTTAAAGTAAACACTTTCATATTTCTTCACACCAAAGCACCATAGTATTTATTATTATTCTACCACACACATAAGTTCATATAACAAATCCAAAGAAAACCAAGAGCAAACAACATCAGAGTCCGAGACATGACACGACAGGGGGCCACTTCGTGTGGAATGGATGGTTGACAATGCAGACTCATTAGGCTCGAGTATAGTACCAGGTGACATTGGAGATTTGGGCACAAGGCTCTACATCGGTGCTACAGAGATTGACATTAGATAGCCTTATTAGGAGAGGATGGTTTCTTCTGAGACTTTCACTCTAGACCTTAGTGTTGTTCTAGCCTCTTTTCAGGAGATTGATGGCATTCATGATGGTACACTACTCACTCTTGAAAGCAAGTTAGAAAAATCTTTGTATGCAACAGATAGAGATCTTGTGGACAAGGCTATAACAGGTAGTGATGATGTTGCTGCAAGACCAACTCATCCTGTTTTGAGTTGTGAGTCATCTTCTGTTGATAGCAGTGTAGGGTGGAGTGCAGATGACTACTTTGGTATTCCTTTGGCACAGACAGGGGAGTTTCATGTTGATTGCATTATGAGGTGTGCCCATCAGTTTACTTTCAACCCACATACATAGGATTTGACTATGTCCTTGATGACACAAAGAGGTGGGTTGAATAAGAGGTGTTCGGGTTCACTTTGGTATGATACATTTCCGACTTCAGGTGATGAGTCCAAGTTTTGCAAGTCTCTTACTTTGCTCTCTCTAGTAGGTTGCTTCCACAAGTAGGGATTTGAGATTCGGTATGATTGGACTTTAGAGGTTATCAGAGTGGCGTAGCGGAAATTAGTTGGTGTTGAGATTGAAAGACTTTCAGTTTGTCCATGGGACCCATGTATGATATCTGAGGTGTATCAGCACAGTACTTAGAGTTGGCATGATGGGGATGATTTATAGAGTTGGTATCTAGGAATTTCATTGTTGGATGGGTGGTTTCATTGGTTGATAGAGTTTGACAACGTCTTGGGTTCCAGTTGCATACAGAGGTTATGGATTAGCATATGCTATAGGATGTAATGTCCCCGTCTCAAGCCTGATCTTTTCAGTGACCGTTGGCCTATTCCGGAGACCCGTAGGCTAGTCGGAAGGTAAAATTAGGGTTTCCTATTTTGAAGGAGGTCGTTGCTCGGAGTGGGTGGATTCAATGGCGGATTCTTTCTGGGTTTTCAGAGAGCTTCACAGTGGTATGTTCTTCTCGGGATTCTGAGCATCTTTAGGAATTTACTATTTTTAGTAAATTCTATTTTTGGCAGTTTTACAGTTGGGTTCAGCATGGTTGACTTCCTACTTCAGTTTGGTCAGTTGGCTTGCTCATTTATGGCTTCAGGGCACAATTGGAGAGATAAGTCGAGCTATTTAATTAAAGTCACGTTTTAATATTATATTTTAACGTTGACCCCCTTGGTCTAGCCTATTGACTTCATGTTGTTTTGAAAAGTGGTCTTTTGAGGGTGGCGCCTTCATTAAAGATTATTTTATAATTTATCAAAGTCAAATCAAGCCTTAAGTTGGACGCATTTATTAAAGGGTTGAATTTATTTAAAAATGTCAAGATTAAGCTATGAAGAAAAGGGACGCCATCTTTTGAAAAGGATTAGGGTTTTGACTTTGAAGAGAAGTTTAGGGTTTCGAGAAGTCAACAGGAAATTATAAAAGGAAGACTTGGATCCTCAATTCATTATCTTTTGTCTACAGTATCGTTATGCTGCCGGTTTGGCTCTGGAATTGCTTCGAGGAATGAAGGCCTCCTAGCTCGGGCATTGCTTCTTGCTTGCAACACAGCAACTAGTGGTGATTTAGTTTAGTCTTGTGAGTTTCATTGGAATTCGTGCATTGTAATCAGCATTGTGTCTAATTAGTTTCTGATTTCTGCATATTAGAGGTTCCATATGTTGCATTTTAGTTACAGCAGAATTGTGTTTTAATTCATTAATCATAAAATATCAAAAAGATTGTTCTGGGTATTGTCTCATCCTGTCTGTCTAGGCAAGGCGTCCATTTGTCCCAAGTTACAGATTTTTTAGAGAAGTCTCCAATTTTTAAATGCAAAGTCGCCCTCTTGCTGGGCCGTACCATCTGTACTTGTCTTGTTTTCCGTGCATAAATTAAATAGCAGGTTTTAATCAGTTTTCAGTGTTCTAATTGAATCGCCATCATACTAGGATCATTAGGCATTTCGTCTCATGAGATTTGGTGAAGTTTTGAGCAAGTTGTGAGTGAAATTGTGAAGTACAGGACTGCTGTTCGTGCACGAGGAAATCTGGACTGTCATAAACCAGCATTTGAGGTTGGTTTGTTTAGTGCCTTTTCAGATCTAAGCTTCATTCATTCAGTAAAGGAAACTCTTATGAATTGTTGCAGCTTGATTTATAAGTTGATTCATATTTCTAGCAAGATCTTATCATTCATATTGTAAACTGGCAGTAGTACTGACAGTATAGATATTCTTGCTCTTCATAATTTGTAATGTTCAGCTTTTCGCTCAGTATTTGCTATTGTATTTAATTTATCTCCGCCCTATGGTAGCTACTTTCCCTCTCTGGGTTAGAAAGCACATTCTGGGTGTTGAGTACTTTCAGCATTTCAGTTATTTCTTTCAAGCATTGTTATTTGTAATACTCCGCCATATGGTCGCCCCTCACTCCATACTGGATTGGGTAGCACATACTTGGTGTCGAGTTCCCTTTCAGTACTTAGTGTAGAAGACCCTCTGACCATATGCTCACCATCATCGGCGCCATTCTTGGTTAGAGTTCCTACATAAGCAATTTGATTAAGATCCTCTGACCAATGCTCACACCTTGCCCACATCGGGATCCTGGTGTACATTCTGGTTAGAGTTGCTTCAGCACGTTTTGGTTTAGCTGCTAACCTTAATGGGTGCATTGGTTTGTAATTGGTAATTTAAAAAAAAAAAACGAAAAAAATTGGCTCAGAATATTTCACAGGACTATTTGGGATCTAGGTGGTGTTGTGACCTTTTCACACATCGCCCCATTCAAAATGGGGACCCCCTAGTTTTTTGCTCCATTCCGGTCTTTTGGCTTGGGTTTTCTTTCTCTCTCTCGCTCCGTCTCTTTTCTGATGTCCGCCTTTCGGGGGTTGCGCCCGTCAGTGAGTTTAAACATGAAATTGGCCAAGTCTAAAAATTAGGGTTTCATCTTTCCTGGTCAGTCCGAGGTCGAATAGGGTCAATAAATTGAAAATTGAGACTAACATTGTTTTCAGTGTGCTTCCAGTAGGCTCTCAGCAGAATTCCATCAAAATTTGAGGTACTTACTATTTTTAGTAAGTGTGAAATTACATGCAGTTTGTCAGCATTTTTGAGATTCCGACAGTCACACAGCAGTCAGAATACATCAGGCCACTCGTATGCAAAATTTGAGCGAAAACAAACAATCTATTTTTAGCAGTCCAGCTTCCGAAGCAAATTTCAGGGTTCAGACGCAGAGTTTTTCTCTGCATGTTGGCATATTCCTTCTGGGTTTTTCGAGACCTTCGTAATGGTATAACATGCAAAACGAGACGACCACTTTCAGAATTCAGTCTTCCGAGGCTATTTTTAGGGTTTGCATGTCAGGGTTTCTTTTGCATGTCGGATGATTCCTGATGGGTTTTTCGAGAGCTTCGCGATGGTGTGACATGCAAATGAAGATAACCACTCAGTAAGGAGCTTGCTATTTTTAGCAGGTGTGTCCCGGCAGCCGCTTCCCAGCAAATCAGAATCACGAGCTGATCGCAGTGCCACAGAAACGAAGAGAAACAGAGACCATTTGATACGCATGCAGAGCAAATTAGGGTTTCCAACTTCGGAGCCTGAAAAGAGGAGTCAAAAGTCAGAATTTTCGAAAACCGATGTAAACCATCGCGATCAGCATCCTTCAGGCTATCTGCTGGGAAAATTTCAAGTCAAACGGAGCACTTACTATTTATAGTAAGTCAATTTGGAAACTGGCTAAAAATAGTAAATTGAGTGCATGTGTCAATGTCAGCAGTCAGGTCACGTGGTGAGGAGCGCCTCATCCAAATTTCAAGTCAATCGGAGCAGTGGAGCTATCAAAAACAAGAGGTTACTATTTATAGTAAACCACCTTCAGAAATAGGCTAAAAATAGCAGGGTGACTAAAAATGGCAGTGTCGACAGAACAACGAGGTCAGGAGGATGTAGTGTGCAAAATTTTAAGTCGTTCCGAGCTTCAGAGATGCAAAATCAGAGGGCTTACTATAAATAGCAGGGCATGGAAACTGGCGAAAACGAGAAAAAAAATTCCAAGTCTGGAACTTCATCCAGTAGACATGGCAGATTGCGCCCAGTTGATGAGGAGGCATGAAAATTTCTAAGAGTCAAGCTCGTCCTTCACCATGGCCAAAATGCGCCCAAGCCAGAGAAAGTCAAAGGAAGTCAACGCCTTTCATCCTTCTGCCTAGCCCAAATGCGCCTTCAAGCATATGCCAAGCACAAAAAAAATTCTAAGTATGAAGTTTATCCTTCATCAGGGGCAAAATGCGCCCAAAGTACAAGTGGTCAATGAAAGTCAACACCTTTCATCCTGAAGGCATGTCAAAATGCGCCCAAGGGAAGCTCAGGAAAGTTGAAAATTTTTCTAAGTGTTGAGGATATCTGCCACCCCCTCCAAATGCGCCCATCCTGTAGTAGGGGTGAAATGCGCCCAAAAGACAAACAAGTCAAAGGGAAGTCAAACATATCTCATCCTCCTCCATAGGCAAAATGCGCCCAAAAGCATGCATGTCAAGACGAAAGCGAGGAAGGTGAAGAGTCACTCAAAGGCGTTGTCGTCCTTCAAGTCCTAAATGCGCCCAAGGTGGTGGGTGTTGGAGAATTTCCTAAGGCGTGTGAAGTGTGAAAACAAGATGCTAAGGTGGTAAAGTGTTAGAATCTTTTTAAGGCGTGTGAGGTGGTAGAAATAAAATGCTAAGGCGTGGTTTCAAATTTCTTCTAAGTGATAAGCGCCCAAGATGATATGTGTGAGAAAATATTCCAAGGTGGTGATAATAAAATGTCAAGTATGTTATGCGCCTAGAAGGATGAAATAAAATGTGAAGTAAAGCAACTTGCTAGGTGATGAAAATTTTCAAGATGAATATCTTCCTTCGAACACAAAATGCGCCTAAGATGTTGAGTGAAGAAAAATGAAATATTTCTAAGGCGTTGGAATATTTTCCTAGTGTGGAGTAAAATGCTAGTGTGGAGTGAAGGAATAAAAGTGTGCTAGGCATGAATAAAATTTTTCTAAATAAAATTGATAAAATTTCCAACACTGGCGAATGAAACAAAATTTTCTAAGGCAAATTCTCAGAGTGCAAGACGATTTAAAATATTTTCTAAGGCAAATATTTTCTCACTTGGAAAATACGCCTAGAGCTCAAGGTGGTGAAATTTTTCGTGAGACACCGGCAAATTTCTCAATGATGAAGTCAGAGAATGATGATAATGCAGATGAACTCAAATTTCTCAAGTCAGAGCAACAGGATGATCACAGGTGAAGAATGGATTTAAATTTGATAGAATAATATTTTCTAAGGTTCAAAATTAAAAAATTAAATGAACCCGTTCGTTGGGTACCCATGGATTCGAAGCGTTCTGGAGAAAATTTTCTTCTGGGTACTGAACATTCGCGATGATAGATGGATTTCCAAGTCTTCCGCATTTCGCCAACACTTTTTCAGTGAAGAATTTAATCAGTGCTCAAATTGTGAATTTTCCTAAGGAAATTTGTTAAATTCTCTAAGGCAATTTGAATAAAATCACTTTTCAAAATGAATTTCTTCGAATGATGAATTCGGGATGAGTTGCCTAGATAATTTTGATTGAATTCTTCGAAGATGAATTTTTCCAGAGATGATTCGAATTTCAAGTGACAGAATTCCGGCTGGTGGATTAAAAAGGTGGATTTAAATTAAATTTTCAAAAATGAATTCAAAGATGCCAGTCAAAGTCAAGTTTCTAGAAGAATAAGATTCCGGACGTCGAGAGACAAGTGTCAGAAATACCAGAGAGGGAGAATTCGAATTTTTGAAATGTAGTGGAAATTAAATGCACTGGCTAAAATTGGCTCCTTCTAGAATTCGATTTTGAGCTATAAAATGAAGAAATTTCTCACTTATTTTTCACAGCTGGAGAAGTCGACTTGCTCTGAGTTGCTGAGGATTGAAGAGGCGCACTTAGAAGTTGCTGAATGTATTCAAGTCTGCAGTTGGAGAGGGACGCCTTGAAAATCTGAAGTCAAGAGGTGCGCACTTGCTGGTTAGAGAAGGTACGAGTGTGATTGAAGCTTGATTCATTGCTAAAGTTGAAGTTGCCAGTTGGAGGGGACGCCTTGAAGTGAAGTGAATTGCTGAGAGTTTTCAAAGTGTGAACTTGCTGATTGCTGGTGTGAAATACGAAGTCATAAAAGTTCAAATTGCTGATTAAGAAGTGAAGTGAAGTCACTAAAATCCACTTAGAAATTTTTTCTAAGTGTTGAAGTTCGAATTTATTGAAGAAGAGGAAGCTGAGGTTTGCAAATAAGAAAGTTATTGCAGCTTCTAGAAGTCGACTGCAACCCCTATGCAATGTCTTATTTTATTTTTTATAAATTGCTGACGAATGTTTGTTATGTTGCAGATGGCCGAGGCAAGGGCGACTGGCAAGGACAATGGTGCATCCAGGCAGGCTGTGATCAAGAAGCTGAGCAAAACATTCATGCCAGAGTCAAAGTTCATTTCAAAGCTGGGCAAGTTGACAGACACCAACTTGGGCTCCGTCAACCTGGAGGCCTTCAAGAACAGGATGTTGGGAATTGGAAGTCACCGGCCTTCGACCACTTCACACAATATTGTTCGAAGTGGGTTATATGCAGCTGCTGGTTTTCCACCAGCCATTCAGTGCTTGGAGCTGATGATGGAGTGCGCCAATTATTACGATAAGGATCACAGATCGATCATGTCACCGGATGGCCAAGTACTAGCAAATCTTACTCCTGCTGCCATTGGTGAGGCTTTCGGGATCCCGGTGCACAGGAACATGATTTACAAATCTAGAGAACGAGCTGAGCGGATGTATGCTTCAGCATTCGAGAGATGCACGGAGACAATTAACACTCACTGGATGGGCACTCCTAAGCCTTCTCGTACGAAGCTGCCGAAGCAAATCATAGCGGAGGACCTGAAGCAAGAATATTGTGATCTCATCATGATGCTGAGCAGGGTTGGAGGTTGTGCACAATCATTCATTTTTGAACCTTGGATGTTTTACTACATCAACCTTGTGCTTGAAGGGAAGGATTATGTCAATTGGGCCGAGATGATAAGTGATAATTTACATGAGCAGCTCCTGAGCTTGAGGAGAACGAAGACATTTTACATGAGCTCTTATATTATCTATATGTTGGCACGGATGACGAAGTACAGAGGGATCTCTTACAAGGAACCTGTCGGTTGTGGCTCCCACCAGTTTAAGATATATGATGCTTGTCCGCAGTTGCATTTGGCAAGCACAACTCACTACAAGCGTGTCAACGATTCCTTCACCATGTACATCACGAGGCTGCTTCAGGAGTGATTGCATCACAGAATCTCGAGGGAAGCCCAAGAGTTGATTGAAAGGTATGGGTGCTGTGTCATGTCCCCTTCTAGTTGACATCTCTCCGAGCACAGGATTAGCCTATTATGCGACCCTCGTAGGCTGATAGGTTGGATAGAGGGTCATGATGGAGCTTGGCTCAGCTTCAGTTGGCAGTTCTTGATCAGTTGGCTTTCGTTCGGGCTCATTCGGACACTTCTTGCATAAGTTGCTATTTTTAGCAGTTATTGGCAGTCAGCGTGGGACCCCTGCTATTTTTAGCAGTATGGATTGTTAGCGTTCGGAATCACTTCAGTATTCATCAGCTTCAGACGGCTCGTGCATCGGATGAATAATGAGAGAGATATTAATATTTAATTGAATTAATTAAATATTAATTAAATGGAGTTTATAATATAAAGTTATAATATTTTATTATAACTTAAGTGATTTCAGTAAAGGGGTCGCCCATCATCAGAAAGGGGCCAATTGACGATTATATTTTATAATAAAAAATTACAGCTGAGACTATTGAAATATTAAAATAATAAAAGTCGAATTCTTTTAATAATCCCTATCTTTTAGGAATTCGCACTTTTGAGAGTATAAGGCAGTTTGCATTGGGAATTGAGCCATTATGTGATATTGTGAATTGAAAATTGATCAAGTTTGGTCTAAGCACAAAAACTTAGGGTTTCAGTCTCGAATGCATTGGGGAACGAGCCATCTCCAGTGAGAGCGATTCAGAGGGTGTGAAATAACATCTGATTTATTGCCAGATAAGAGATTTCTTCATTCTGAAGAAATTACAGAGCTTCACAGATAATAAATATTCAGGGTTTCAGAGAGTTTCTTTATCCAGAAGACATCTTGCAATCCAGGCGCATATATTCTTCATATCCAGAGATTCCAGAAGAGGCCGTACATTTTAATTAATAGCTGCTGCTGCACTCAGGCCGTACCATCTGTACCTGGCCGTACTTCTTCAAAAAGGGCGTACTTCCAGTTTCAAGCAAATCGCCTACTTCAGACTCAGTCTGCTATTATCCTCTTGGGCGCATATCATCCTGGCATCATTTGGGATCATCAGAAAGAGGGAGAGAGAAGTAATTATTGCAGCCGTACCATATTGCAGCCAATCAGGTTCTTCATAAAAATCATTGTTTTTTTATTTGCATGCTATTGGATCTCAGTTGTAATAAGTCCCGAAGTTTAATCAATAGACTGGCATCGATATTGGCAATATATTTTGTTATTCCTGGAGCTATAAGTTTTTATTTAGATTTTCTATCATCTATTTGCAAAATCGCATTCTTTCATTATTTATGCAAAAAAAACTCAAAAATAGTCAAAAAACCAAAAACCTTCAAAAACATCAGAAAAATAGTCAGTATCGGAAACAGGGGGAAACTAGGGTTTCTACAGTGGTATCAGAGCTAAATCTTGCCATCCTAAGGGTTTAGCAGTCTTATGCAGCTAGAGCAGATTGGCTCTCACAGGTATTACACACGCAGACGTGCTCTGATTGACAGGCAACAGAGTTTGAGCAGGCAGCTAGGAAACATGGCTGACAGGAATGACAGGGCTGACAGAACAGATATACCTAGGACAGAGATCCCACCTAATAACAGAGATCAGGACGATGCAGAGGTTTTGCATGCACTCAGAGATCTTCGTGCAGGTCAACGGCGGTCCGATGATGTATTACAGCAGTTGGCAGTAGCACTTCAGAGATTGGGTACTCCTAGGAGACCGTCACCACATCGTGACGATGAGAGGAGTGAAGCAGGGTCTCGCAGGGCACCTAGGACAGCCTCACGGACAGCAGACAGGCCTACCAGGCCTACATTTGTGAGACAGGAGGCCGAGGAGGCTATTGCAGAGGAGGAGCATGAGGAGTTGTTCGCTGATACGCTTATGGCAGCGAACGAGGAGTGGGAGTTGGTACCACCAGAGGTCAGAGAGCGGATTACTTTTGACCGTTTTATTACTCAGAGGCGAGAGCACCACAGAGGTCGACAGGATTGGAGACCTAGGTTCCAGAACAATGACCTAAAACATGCAACCAACAGGCTTAATCTAGCGATGTTCGATGGTAGTGGTAAAGTGACAGCTCAGGCTTGGATTAGTAAGCTGGACACTTTTCTTACATTGCGTCCGATGGCGGAGAGGGATGCAATTAGGTATGCGACACTACATCTGGAGGGAGTAGCTTACGATTGGTGGCACCACGGTATGGTTACCTTACAACATGATAGGATCACGTCATACCAGGAGTTTGTGGACAGGTTGGTTGAGCGTTTTGACAGGAAGGATCCAGAATCCTACTTCAGAGACTTAGCTCAGTTGAGACAGAGTGGCAGCTTGGAGTCTTATATTGGTGACTTTCAGAAGTTATCAGTTATGGTTCCGAACATCTCCGAGAGGCGATTGGTAGTGCTTTTCATGGAGGGATTGACAGAGCCACTGAGAGGTTGGATCAAAGCCTTTGATCCGCCTTCATTACAGGAAGCGATGAAGAAGGCACGGAGTATGGAGTTGGCAGCACCTTATAGTAGATTCAACTCTAGAGGTTCTTCATCTTTCAGGGACAATAAGGGTTTTAACAGAAACAGAGAGAAATCTGATTTTAACAAAGACAAATCAGATTTTAAAAACGATTCAAAAGGTAAATCAGCAGCTCCACCTTTGGATCGTGAGGCCCTTAACGATCTACGCAGGAAGAAGCTTTGCTTCTACTGCAAAGGTCCCTATGACGCCAATCACGATTGTCCTCTAAGACCTAAGGGCAAGGAAAATCGAGTGATGTGGGCGTACTATGAGGATTCGGAATCAGAAAATTCCGAACAGCAAGAGAGTTCTGAGGATTCAGAGGCAGAGGCTTCAGAGCCTAGAGCAGAGACAGGGCCAGAGCTACAGATACAGGAGGCCTGCTTATCTAGCATTCAGCAGGAGGGTTCATTCAGGATTCGTGGTGTGTTAGCAGGACAGAGGGTCATTACCCTTCTTGATACAGGAGCTACACACAACTTTATAGATGCTAGATTCGTTGAGAAACGCGGACTCATCACTGAGGAGTTCGAGGGCATTAGGGTCAAGGTGGCTGATGGATACACTTTGAGATGTGAACGCATGATAAAGGATCTCCCTTTACGCTTGAACAATTATGAGTTCAAGGCAGATTACTATGTTGTTAATATGGGGGATATTGATTTGGTCTTGGGAATGAAGTGGCTTCATTCATTGGAGGAAGTCACTCTTCGTCTCAAAGACATGGAGATCCGTTTTGATGTTGACGGGAAGACTCACATACTAAAAGCAATACGGGACAGCGACATCAAAACAATTTCTTTTCGTCGGATGGAGAGGCTCATGCGTCACGACATGGTAGAGTGGGCTGCCGAGTGCACTTTAGCACCTATACAGGAGGGACAGCAAAAGATTGAATATCATCCAGACATACAGCAGTTGAGAGTTAAGCACGATAAGGTGTTCAGTGATATTCCACCAGGTAGACCTCCGGATAGGGGCATAGAGCACATTATTGAGCTCGAGGAGGGCGCTAAGCCCGTTATGATAACTCCTTACAGGCATCCTAAAAGATTGAAGGATGAGATAGAGAAGACAATAAAGGAGTTACTTGCTATGGGTCACATTCGGCCTAGCAAGTCACCATTCGCTTCTTCGGTTGTCTTGGTTAAGAAGAAGGATGGAACATTACGCATGTGCATTGATTACAGGGTCCTGAATAAGAGGACGATCAAAAACAGGTATCCTATACCGCGGATTGACGAGCTTATTGATGAGCTCCATGGTGCCTGTTACTTCACCAAAATTGATTTACGGTCGGGGTATCATCAGATCAGGGTCCGTGAGTAGGACATAGAGAAGACTGCCTTCCGATGCCATTGTGGGCACTTCGAGTTCGTAGTGATGCCATTTGGGCTCACTAATGCGCCAGCTACCTTTCAGTCTACGATGAACAGGGTTTTTCATTCATTGCTGAGGAGGTTTGTGTTGGTCTTCTTCGATGATATCCTCATATACAGCAGGACTTGGCAGGAGCACTTGGCTCACCTGGAGACTGTATTGAGTATTCTTGAGAGGGAGTCCTTGTACGCCAAGGAATCCAAGTGTGATTTGGGGATGACCGAATTGCTATATCTAGGTCACATTATCAGTGCAGATGGAGTGTGGATGGATCCTGAAAAGATCCGCGCCATTATTGATTGGCCTACACCGGCAAACCTGACACAGTTGAGAGGGTTTCTCAGTTTGTGTGGATTCTACCGTAGATTCGTGAATGGTTATTCACGACATGCAGCCCCTATGACAGATTTACTGAAGAAGGGTGCGTTTAATTGGACTCCGGAGGCACAGGAGTGCTTTATGAAGTTTTAAGGAGTTGATGACCACATGCCCTGTATTGGCACTACCAGACTTTACGAAGCCTTTCGAGCTTTAGTGCGATGCATCAGGTGAGGGCATTGGTGCGGTGCTTATGTAGGACAAGCACCCGATTGTGTATGAGAGCTGAAAGCTCAGAGGGCCAGAACGACTTTACAGCATTTATGATAAGGAGATGCTTGCTATAATGCATGCCTTAGCAAAATTTAGACAGTATCTTGTTGGCAGCAAATTTTGCATTAAAACTGATCATAACAGTTTGAGACACTTTTTGGGGCAGCGAGATCTCAGTGATAGACAGTAGAAGTGGGTCAGTAAGTTGCAGGCTTATGACTTTGATATTTCGTATATCAAAGGTACACAGAACGTAGTAGCTGATGCTCTTTCACGTAGACCATATTTGAGCTCTATGGTTCATATATCAGAGGATTGGAGGCATATGATAGTGGCAGAGTATGCCAAGGATAGTTGGGCCTCCAGCATTGTTGAGGGATCGACGGTTGATACCAGGTATACACTTGTGAATGATTTAATCATTTACAAGAACATGATATTTTTGATTCCCGGTTCAGAGGTGAAGAACATCATCATGCGGGCCTTTCATGACATGCCTACAGCAGGACATCCCGGGTACTTCAAGACCTACAGGCAGATTCGGGAGAGATTCACATGGAAAAGACTCAAGGCAGATGTTCTTCAATACGTGCGTGAGTGCCCTGTTTGTCAGCAGAACAAGCAGGAGAACACGTCTAGGTTTTTGCAGCCACTTCCGATTCCTGACAGGAAGTGGGAATGCCTGTCGATGGACTTTATTACGGGCTTGCCTAAAGCCCAAGGGCGAGACTGCATATATGTAGTTGTGGATCGGCTTACGAAGTATGCCCACTTCTTTCCGATCACCACAACCTACACAGCTACAGGTAGCAGAGGTATTCTTTCGTGAGGTGTTCAGACTACATGGATTGCCTCGGAGTATTGTGAGCGACAGGGATAGTCGGTTCTTGAGTCACTTCTGGCAGGAGGTATTCAGACTTTGTGGGACCGAGCTCACTCCGAGCACTAGTTACCACCCGCAGACTGATGGGCAGACGGAGATTGTAAATAAGTGGGTGGAAGGTTACCTCCGAAATTATATTGCAGGGCAGCAGAAGGCATGGGTCAAGTGGATTCATTTGTGCGAGTATTGCTATAATACGACATTCCACATGACTATTCAGATGTCTCCTTTTATGGCGTTGTATGGGTATGAGGCGCCGAGTTTTCTAGATTTGCTACTGAGCGACAGTAGAGTGCCGAGTGCTGGAGACTTGTTGCAGGAGAGTCAGGATACTATGAAGGCTCTCAAGGAGAATATCGCCAAGGCACAGAATCAGCAAAAGCAGTATGCAGATCAGAAGAGGACGGAGAGGCATTTCGAGGTGGGTGACATGGTTTACCTCATGCTGCAGCCCTACCGTCAGTCCACTCTTAGGAAGAGTGGGTCAGAGAAGCTTAAGCCACGTTATTACGGTCCTTTCAGGATCCTGAGGCGAGTTGGAGAGGTGGCGTATGAGCTTGAGCTTCCAGCAGAGAGCAGGGTACACAACGTTTTTCATGTATCACGCCTCAAGAAGGCATTGGGACACCGTGTGGTACCATCTGCAGTTCTACCTCCCTTAGATGATGAGGGAAAGTTGGTTTTAGTACCTGAGTCTATCCTGGAATACAGAGAGAGACAGTTGCGTAGGAGGACTATCAGGGAATATCTAGTGAAGTGGAGAGATTTTCCTGTTGAGGATGCTACATGGGAGAGCGAGGATATACTGCAGCATCCAGAGTTGAGATTGCTTGAGGACAAGCAATTTCAGGAGGGGCGGACTGTCATGTCCCCTTCTAGTTGACATCTCTCCGAGCACAGGATTAGCCTATTATGCGACCCTCGTAGGCTGATAGGTTGGATAGAGGGTCATGATGCAGCTTGGCTCAGCTTCAGTTGGCAGTTCTTGATCAGTTGGCTTTCGTTCGGACTCATTCGGACACTTCTTGCATAAGTTGCTATTTTTAGCAGTTATTGGCAGTCAGCGTGGGACCCCTGCTATTTTTAGCAGTATGGATTGTTAGCGTTCGGAATCACTTCAGTATTCATCAGCTTCAGACGGCTCGTGCATCGGATGAATAATGAGAGAGATATTAATATTTAATTGAATTAATTAAATATTAATTAAATGGAGTTTATAATATAAAGTTATAATATTTTATTATAACTTAAGTGATTTTAGTAAAGGGGTCGCCCATCATCAGAAAGGGGCCAATTGACGATTATATTTTATAATAAAAAATTACAGCTGAGACTATTGAAATATTAAAATAATAAAAGTCGAATTCTTTTAATAATCCCTATCTTTTAGGAATTCGCACTTTTGAGAGTATAAGGCAGTTTGCATTAGGAATCGAGCCATTATGTGATATTGTGAATTGAAAATTGATCAAGTTTGGTCTGAGCACAGAAACTTAGGGTTTCAATCTCGAATGCATTGGGGAACGAGCCATCTCCAGTGAGAGCGATTCAGAGGGTGTGAAATAACATCTGATTTATTGCCAGATAAGAGAATTCTTCATTCTGAAGAAATTACAAAGCTTCACAGATAATAAATATTCAGGGTTTCAGAGAGTTTCTTTATCCAGAAGACATCTTGCAATCCAGGCGCATATATTCTTCATATCCAGAGATTCCAGAAGAGGCCGTACATTTTAATTAATAGCTGCTGCTGCACTCAGGCCGTACCATCTGTACCTGGCCGTACTTCTTCAAAAAGGGCGTACTTCCAGTTTCAAGCAAATTGCCTACTTCAGACTCAGTCTGCTATTATCCTCTTGGGCGCATATCATCCTGGCATCATTTGGGATCATCAGAAAGAGGGAGAGAGAAGTAATTATTTCAGCCGTATCATATTGCAGCCAATCAGGTTCTTCATAAAAATCATTGTTTTTTTATTTGCATGCTATTGGATCTCAGTTGTAGTAAGTCCCGAAGTTTAATCAATAGACTGGCATCGATATTGGCAATATATTTTGTTATTCCTGGAGCTATAAGTTTTTATTTAGATTTTCTATCATCTATTTGCAAAATCGCATTCTTTCATTATTTATGCAAAAAAAACTCAAAAATAGTCAAAAAACCAAAAACCTTCAAAAACATCAGAAAAACAGTCAGTATTGGAAACAGGGGGAAACTAGGGTTTCTACATGCTGGTTCATACAGTTTCCGAAATTTTCTTATATTAGGCTGCAAGGTTTTTCATCATACCCATATAGGCTGCCTAAGTACCCAATAGATAGAGTATTAATGCTAGAAATATCTAGGCAATTGCTTGCCTTTGATAAGATTCAAAAGAAGAAGAAGAAGGGAGGGGTAGAATTTCCAATTGTAATGGGCAACTCGGATGAGGTATGTCCCTCAATACAGGCAGCTAGAGAGGCTGAAAGTGAACTTCAATTTTATCATTTCTCATATCATATTAGCCGACAGCACTACTGCCCACATCATAACATCAAATGGGTACTGTCAGAGGAGTTTAAATATAAGGCCACCATTGAGGATTATTGGGCTGATGCGGCTGATGAGATTGAAGTAAGGAAAAGGATGTTTTCTCGTTTGCCGATTACTTTGATCAGGGAGTGTGAAGTGGTGCCGGTTCCAGACCAGGTGAACGAGGATATGGACGTTGTCCATCCAGATTATGCAGCAGTGAGAGATACTCCACTTCCACCTCCAGATTGGTCAGAACCTGAGATTGCTGATTTGGACACACTTTCTATCCCGGTCCTGACATTCACTAGAGCATGGGTTGATAGGCGAGTAAACAGGTTGAAGAGTAGGTCAATTGTTTTGACTTACAACATGATGGGAGATCACAGGACACCCACTACAGGCAGAAAGAAACAGATTACACGAGGTCCAGAGCCCAGAAAGAAAGAGCTAGTTCGACAGGAGCCTGTTCAGCCAGAACCTCCACGAGTCACAGTTGCATCACCATTGGAGACACGTTCTCCAAGTATACTGGAGGTCTCTTTATTTGCTGATCGAGGAATGCATTGAATCAGGTGCAAGTAGTACAGGATATTGTTCAGCCTCCACGGAGAGAGTCGGTTGGCCAGAGTGTCAACGCACCTGTTAGGGTTGATCAGCAGGATGATGAGGGGACTATTACTGACCCTCAGTTTCAGCAGGAATTAGAGGCGGCCATGAATGATGATGATGATATAGTGTCAAGAGACACTCAGCCACTTGAGGACGATGAGCCTCGCCAGAATGATGTAGAGGTTGAGCAAGTTAGAGAAGTCGAGGCATAGGAGCAGCAGCCCTTCGATATACAGTACGATGTGCCTGATTGGCTTAAAGATAGAATGAGAAGAAGCCCCAGTGAGGAGCTTGATCCGGCAGTTGAGATGGAAGAATTTTTGAACACGATCAGTGCACCTCCCCAGAAGAAGAAAGCGAGAAAGTTTTCGAAGATATCCACTGAAGAGGATGGTTCCCGTACTCTTCATGTAGCTGTGCCACGAGTTGAGTGTGACCGAAATGAAGCAGTACCTGAGAATTATGTGGTCACGACTCTGGATTTGGGACGCCCCACTGGTGCGCAGATTGTAGAAGAGTGTGATAACTCCTACCTTTCCCTCAAAGATAGGTTATTCAAGAAAGAAGGGAAGTATAAGAAGTTGAAAAGAGAACACAAGGCCTTGATTGGATATGTACAGCAGTTATCTCGTTCTCGAGGGCAGGATATACCAGTGATAGAGCCTCCAGCGGAGATACCTAGAGAGTCCATTAGTGGCTTGATGGAGTTAGGAAAGATGGCACATGAGGCAGATAGGTGGGTCACGGGAGTTCGTGTTGAGACAGAGAAGTTTATGGAGGACTTTGCTTTTGCTTTTCAGCAGGCCTCTAGTATTTTGACACGGATGGATGCAGTGGATCATGCTTGGGGCGATGCTTCTATCTATCAGAGCAAGGTAATTCAACGTCTCGAGGCATTGAGGCATGTTCCGTTGCGATTGCTGATTGATGGAGGTGTCATTCAGGAGAATGACAGGTATGATTTCTCTAGATGGTATTCTTCAGCAATCACAGGGCGTGGTTTCTTCGACGCGGCACAGGCGGATTCAGCCAGGATACATAAAGCTATGGCCAATATCATTGATGGAGTTCAAAATACTTTTGAGGCCATATTTGCTAGCCGGTTGAATCCAGAGGAGGTGAATGTTGATAATTTGAGGGGTAGGCTGGTGCCTTTCTTTTCGGATGTTAAGACCTTTGTACAAGATGATTTCGAGAATACTTCTACTTTCTCCACCCTGATCCAGAACACGCAGGACTCCTTGATTGCTTGGAGAAAATCTTGTGCAAGGCATGAGCATTCAGTCACAGTGTTAGAGTTTCAGCTAGATTGCATTCCACCGATTTCAGTTCAGGAGGTTGAGGCTGTGCTTAGCAGGTTCATTGAGTTTGCAGCCAGAGAGAAGGAGAACGGGAATGTTCTACTGGACGAAGATCTTCTAGAAGACTGATTGTGGGCATTTATTGCCTTTACTATTTTTGGGAGTGAGTGGGAATCTTTGATTCATTTAATGTACCACTCCCGATTTTGGCAGTTTTTAGGGTTAGGGCTGAGGTGGCACGATTCTAGCCACTCTATTGATTGTAACCCTAGCCGTCTTTTGGACTGGGCTAGCTATATAAAGGGGGAGTCCCCCTCATTTGTAATCCATTAGAACAGGAGATTAGAATCAGAATTGAGTTAGAGCTAGAGGCTAGAGAGTAGTATATTATAGACATTTTGCATATTGGAGAAGAAAGAGAGTTTTCCCTTTGAAAACTTTTGTGGAGATTGTTGTGTAACACTTTTCATGATAATAGATCTTTTCATTGATGGTGGAATTCGTCTTGTCATGAATAGCTAGCAAGGTCTCTTCTTCCTTTCGTATCCAAGTAGCGTAATTTTCATGCAATTAGTTTACTTTGATGTGTGGCATTTTTGTTGAGGTAGCTTCTTTCATTCCATACCACTAGCGGCTTGTTGATGATAAGTTCGCCTTGCGTGGTCAACTGGACATTATCTTGAGTTTAACTTCGGTTGTGATTTGTATACCTATATGCGTCGTTTTGATGGTGTATGTATGCTAAGTTATAATCTGAACATCCTTTGCTACCCCCTTGAAGATTGCACCGATTTTGCTGAAGCTGTCCGATGCGAGGCTAGGTGAAATTTGGTTGAAGTCTACTAAAACGAAGCTCCACATATCCTGCATTTAGAGTAGATGTACAAGTTTCTTAGGCCCTATATCCTTTACTTTCTGCATATTTCCGATTAGTTTTAGGAAAACGAACCACATTGCCAAATCATACGTACAAGAATCCCCTTCAAATCATACACTGACTGTTAACTGCAAGAAGTCTGAACAATTGCGTAAGTCCCCTCGTAAGAACACAGCAATACACATCAACCAAACTGGGTCTATTCGCATTAAAGGAACCTTGGAGTTGAAAGCATGAACTTACTCGCAATCTTAGCATGTTGAATACTTTGTTCAAGAGAGAATAGAGTAGCCGTTGGGAAACTTTGTTCTGTGTTGGTGCGGTCACAAAAACCACGTCAACAGGTGGTTGGTGGACAGGTGCAACTGGTTTTCAAATTTCCACTTTGGCTTCAGGTGCGGTGGCAGTGGGACTGGTTGGCAGTTGCGGATTGCTTGAGGACAAACAATCTTTGGGAAGGGAGGACTATGATGTCCCCAAATTTATGGAGTGATTTAATAAATTTAATTAATTAAGTTGTCCAAAAATCAATAATATTTCAAAAGGATGACTTAACTGATTATTTTAATTAAAATAAAGTGGGAATATTAAATTATTTATTTATAAAGTTATCTAAATAAATTAAATCATAAAGGTACTTTATTTTTAATTAATTTAATAAAAGTGACTAAAATAAAAGAATAAATTATAAATTCACTTAAATAATATTTTTTAAAGTGACTTAAGTGAAAAATAAAATATTATAAAGTCACTTTGGAAATATTCTAGAAGCTTCTTGGAGGATCTTTCTAGAAGATCAAAATAATTCTTTATAAGGAGCTGTGAGCTAGCCTTTTGGGCATGTCTTGGATTATACTTCTCATACCAGTTTGGTAAGAAGCTTGAATGCTTGCTTGTCCGAGGGTTTGAAAACTCTAGGATACTAGGTTTAGTTGTGAAAGATCAACCCTAGTTGGAGATTGTGGAGGAATCCATCCAGGGTTTCTATAGGTGCTTCATCGCAAGAGTTGAATTGGTGCAATAGCTGATGTATTATTGCACTTCTGAATAAGGAGTTTAATTTAATGCAATAGCTGATTTATTATTGCATTCTATTGAGAGTTTTGCATAGTTGCAATAGCTGATTTATTGTTACAATTATTATTCCATTTGAAGAGCTTAATTCTGTTTTTTGTTGGAGGATTATATTGTGCAAGAAGATACAACAATTCATTCCTGGAAGTTGATTGTAGTCTTGGAATAAAATCGTGGGTTTCTTAGAAACCCCCAGGCACACTTGCAGTAGGTTAGAAGATTGTTTCCTTGCAAGAAATCATGGCATATTAGGAGGAGATTATCATCTCCATTCAAGGCAACTTATTGTTGGAGTTTGCATACAATTCTGGGCGACATTGAAGGACAGATTCATGGAACTTCTACTTGTGGTTTGAAGGAAGTTCTATTCAGTTTTAAGCATTGATAGAGGGCAGTGTCTGGGCGAATTTCTGTTTGTCTACATGAAGCATATCGTGAACCTTCATTTGAGCAGATCGCTTGCATTCTTTCAGTCATAAAGACTTCTTGGATGCGTTTTCAGGTGTGATCTAATACACAGAAAAAGTCTGTAATCTTTTCTTATATTGCTGATATCAATTTCAGGTCTTTGTATCGCCCTTATGTTGTCTTGAAAGGGCCTTAGCATGTTCAGGTCTTCATCGCAGAATTGATTGTAATAAAGCTGAGATTAATAAATCCAATCTGCATCTTATTATCAGTCAAATAGTGAAGTGTAAGGATTGCATGACAACTGTTTGTCAAAATGACTGTTGGCTGTACTGGCTCATTATAAAAGAAATTATAGTTGCATCTTCATCACAGTCATCATAGAGTATTGAAAAATCAGAACTTAAGTATTCTAGTCATTAAGAAGCATTGCATTTCATAATAATCTAGGTATTTGAACAATAGTTATCTTGCTGTAAGTCTTTAGGTGTTTGATGGAAGTAAAATCTCATTGTAACTTCAGTCAATTACATTCTATAGTAGCTGGTTATTCAATATAGAGATTATTCATGCATGTTCTTGTCTACAATAAGAAAAAGTCAAAAGAAACATCATCTATATGCTGAAAAGAGATGGCAAGCCAAGTGTTTGACAAAATGCCAAACCATTTAAATTGAAAGTTCTAAGGCAAATTTGTCAAGGGACTTTACATTTTATTATTATTATTATTTTTCATTTTTTGAATTAAAATTTTCAATATGATATTTTTTCCTTTTCCTTTCCATTGTCTCTTTTTTTTCTAATTTTCTTTTTTCACCTTTTGAACCTATTTTTTTTTCATTTTATCTCCACTTCATGCCCTAACATGCAGGTGTCGTATGGTTGTTTATAACATTTGTTTTTACACAACATATTTTGATATATTCTAATTCAAATATTTCGTCAACCATAAGGATTTTTTCCATACATTCATTCATAGATAGAAAACCCTGCAAGTACTTGCCGAGTTGTCAAGTGCTCATGGGTTTTTCAACAACACGAGCAAACACGGGTTTAACTTGCAATTTTTGGAGGCTGATTTTCACCCGTAAACTCGTTGACTTTTGCAAAAAACTCGTAGGGTTTTAGGTGATTCAACGGAAACAAATCATGACGCATTTTAAACACACTAATTTAGGGTGAAACGTGACCTAGGGTTAAAAATCTCGAGTCAAAAATGTGACAAAGGGTTAAAACGCAAATTTAAATGTGCCAACATGACCTAGGGTTAAAAATCTCGAGGTAAAAATGTGACAGGGTTAAAATGTGAATTAAATGCTCCAAAAAGTTTAAACGCAGGTTGATTTGTGCTGTGCGGGTTAAAACATAGGCTTAGACACATTTTTGACATGTTTTTGACTTGTTTTTTCATTTTTTAAAACAATAGGAAGCATGATTTTGGTAGCAAACTGTGAATTATTTTAAGTGTTATGAAAAACAAATTCTACAATTGTAGATTCCAACAGGCTAGTTCTAATTTTTTTTCCTTTTTTTTTTCTAACCATTTAAATTTATGAATGATTTACATTTGATAATTTTTTTAGTATGTTAAATCAAAATGATTGAATTAAATTGATTCTATTTGTTGAAGTTTGTGGATTGATTAATTTAAAACGATTTATGCTGATTTTTTTCTTTTTTTTTTAATATAGGGTTCCAGTTAACATTTTAAGGTTTACTTTTAAGAGATGATATTATCATAATCAATTTTTTCAACTCAATTACCATTAACATATTTCAATTAATTTTTTTTAAAAGTATTTTTAATTTTACAGGATTTTTGAAAAAAGACATGTTCGACTTCAAATTGTTATTTTTTTAATTTCTATTTTTTGTTGCTATCAATATTGTAGGTTAATATATAATCACGATGGCATCCAGCTCTACATCTGGTTTAGACTTAGTAATTGCAAGTCAGCTCATTGGAAGGAGACTCCTTGGTAGCCATGACCCCACTTGGAAATATGGCATAATGGGACAAGTACAAGGGTTTGTTATTTGTACTTGGTGCACGGAGAGGCTTAAAGGAGGGATCAATCGCCTAACATACCATCTAGTAGGCATTCCTTGCCACGATGCCAAGCCATGTGAAGTAGCCCTTGAAGAGGTGAAGTGAGAGATGATAGCCCTTCTTGTAGGACTAGATGAAAAGAAATTGGAGAGGGAAAAGCCACAAGCAGCCAGAAAAAAAGCCATTGCTCCTAATTTGTCAAAAGAATCTGATGTAGATATCCAATGCATTGTAGGCTCTTGCCATGGTCCATGTATATGTGGTCCATCTTCCTCATCCACTTCGAGCAAAGTTTAGTTGCAAGGTTTTTTTGTGCCTAGAAATGTACCAAGATCACAACCTTCATTGGAAGCTATTGGGTGGAACAGGGAGATGCACAAAGAAGAAAATAAGGCTTGTACAAATTTTTGGTATTATAACAACCTTCCCTTCAATGTGGCAAGGAGTCAGTGTTTGGTGACAACATTGACAATTGTAGGAGGAGGATACAAGGTCCCCTCTCCAAAAGATTTAAGGGGAAAGTTGCTCCAAGATACTATTGTAGATGCAAAACAAATTGTGGAAGATCAAAAGAAGCAATGGGGAAAGTTTGGATGCAAAATTCTTTCAGATGGGTGGATAGATGGAAGGAACCACACTCTCAATTTTTTAGTGGCTTCAAATGGTGAGTTGGTTTTTCTAAAGTTAGTTGATGCCTCCAACATAATAAAGAATTCATAATATTTGAGCTTGATGTTGGAGGAGGTTGTTTTAGAGGTGGGCATAGAAATGTTGTCCAAGTTGTTACTGACAATGTAGTGACATATGTGGTGGCTAGAAGATTGCTTCAAGAGAGACATCAAACACTTTTTTGGACTCCTTGTGCGGCTCATTGTCTTGACCTACTTTTGGAGGACATAGGCAAAATTGATTGGGTGAGTCCAATTGCAGAAGCAAGAGATATAACAAAATATATTTATAATCACCCATGGGTTCTTCGCTTGTTGAGATATCACACCAAGGGGAAAGAGCTTGTGCGATCAGGTGCTACAAGGTTTGCACCTAATTTTCTAATATTGTAAAGTATTTCCAGTTTATTGAATCCCTTGAAGCAAATGTTTGTGAGTCAAGCATGGGTAGATTTATATTATTCAAACAAGGTTGATGAAGAAAGAATCACAAAAATAGTCTTTGATGGTGATTTTGCAACTAGAGCTATAGAGATTGTCAAGGTAACTTCAAACCTATTTTAATTTTCAAATTGAATTCTTTATTTTTAAACTTTTGTTTCATTGTAAGTTGTAATTTAAATTTGCTTCTACTTTGTACTTTGTAGATAACTGAGCCATTGGTGAGGGTTTTGCGCTTGGTGGATGGCGAGAAAAATTCAATGGGATATATTTATGAGGCCATGGATAGGGCCAAAGAGGCCATCCAAAACTATATCGAGGGGGATGAAAATAGATTTGGCCCTACTTGGGAGATCATTGATTGGAGGTGGAACAATCAACTCCACCAACCCATTCATGCAATGGGGTACTATCTCAATCCCAAGTTTTTCTTCTCTGATAGTTTTGTGGATGCTAATGGGGAGGTTATAGAGGCCCTATCCACATGTATTGAGAGGATGATGCCTATAGTTGCAGTGGGAGACCTCATCATTTCAAAGTTGTAGAATTATAAGGCAGCTAGGGGGAGGTTGTTTTTTTCACAATTAGCTATATGCGGAAGAGACACCCAAACACCAAGTAAGAAAAAGTGAAGCCTTATATCTTGCAAGTTATAAATTACAATTATTAATACTAATAGATTGTTGTTTATTTATGAAAACTTGAATTTCTTATTTGTAGGTTCTTGGTGGGAAGATTGGGGTGGAAATACCCCAAATTTGCAAAGGCTAGGCCTCCAAATTTTTTCTCAATCTTGTAGTGGTTCTGGCTGTGAGTGCAAATGGAGTTTTTTTGATGCCATTCACACAAAGAAGTGTACGAAGTTGACACAACAATGCCTCAATGATCTTGGTTGTCACAAGAAAGTTGGAGGATGAACCAAAGGAGCTTATTGATTTAGATGAGATTGATCCCTATAGTGATTGGATCATGCAAAATGACGAGACCTCCTTGTTTACAGAGGATGTGATTACTGATTTGGAGAGGTATGTTATGGAGGATGTGGCTACAGTTGATGCGGGTGAGATTGGATTGGATGACATTGATATGGTGGAGGAGAAGTCATTATTATCTAGTAGTAGGGTGGAGCAACATACACAATCTTCTAGGCCATGAAATGACCCACAAATGAGATGAGGAACATACCCTCTACCCCCCAATTTTTCACGAGTTTGGGGAAGAGGAAATTGTAATTTTCTACTTGCCTAGATATGAAATTTATGATGATGATTTTCAAAGGCAATCATCATCAATTCATAATATTTATCACTTAGCAACTAGCTATTATATCCAATTCAATTATATGACTGTACATGATGATGCGATTTTGTAATCCATATGTAGTAAAGAATCAAAGTTAATAGAAAACACTTCTTCATGCTCTTAAAACTCGTTTGATATATTTGGTAACTGAATTATGCAAAAAAAAGGTATTTTTTAAAGAAATTTAAGTATTTTTT
Organism: Sequoia sempervirens; assembly: GCA_007258455.2. Taxonomy (NCBI): domain Eukaryota; kingdom Viridiplantae; phylum Streptophyta; class Pinopsida; order Cupressales; family Cupressaceae; genus Sequoia; species Sequoia sempervirens. The sequence continues at coordinate 37,549 of VDFB02268415.1, read as the reverse complement.
AGGTTGGCGAGTTTTTGCCAAGTTGAAAATTTTGGGCTTGCCAAGTACTCTTTGAGTTTGAGTTTGAAAACTATGCATTCATGAATGTTCCGGCGAGAATTGATAAGCCTACCTCCTCATTGCTGGCACCATATGACTTCATCACCTTGTACAAATGGGTTAGCTATAGGATTATGTACAGTTTGCCACAGTCTGGTTGTGCTTGTGTAACAACCACCCCTAATTTTTTTTGTTTGTTTGCTAAGTGTAATGTAGATGCAGATTGTTTCTTGTTTCAAGTGTTTTCAACAATATAATATTCATAGGAAACATTGCAAGGAAGGGAAATGAACCATGAAATTGCATTATCTTCACATTGAACCATTACATATCATATTGGCAAATGATAACAAATGAAATCAGACATACATAAAAGTCATACATGGGCAGCAGATAACAATGATTCTTAGACCTGATAAAAGTCATACATGGGCAGCAGATGCATTCAAACTTGCACAACACAAAAGCTACAATAGGAGTTAACGAGACACCGCGATCTCCCACCAATTAACAGCTGCACGAACCCTCGAGATAGGCAGATTTTAGGCCTTTAGAACAGCAGACCTGCCTGTGCATCAACTCCCAAATGGCATGGCTCCCTAGGAGGGGCGATTTGCCTCTAAAATTCAATATTTCACCAAAAATTGCCAATGAACACTCCAAATGTGGTGCTCAACTATGATAAATCTTTTGAAACAATACCCAGAACACGTTTCCGATCACCAATGGAGTTATGAACAATTTGGTACTGTTGAATATTTTGTCATTGATGTCAAAGGTTTATCATTTTTCTTGGGTCGGTAATCTGATCATGTTTCTACTCTTCAGAAATATTTTATCATGTTTCCTATGATTTAGTAGTTTCCTTTATATTTTATGAAACATGATATAACCTAAAGGTAGCGGCTAATATTAATCTACCTCCTGAATCAATGCCTGCGTGGATGTGTATTGACAAGGATGTGCATCTTCAGCAGGACGTGGGTGTGTAATTGCTGTGCAGGGATAATTTAAGTCTATTCAAGGCAATGTCTCTATTCAAGGTGATGGCTCTATTCAAGGCGATGACTATAGATTTTTAATAGCAAAAATATCTTCGTTGAATTCGTTGAGGGTGGCTTTAGATCATGGAGAGATTATTCGTTGTGGTAGAGTCTTTATTCCTTGTATTGATATTTTTATTGGCTGTGCTAGAAGAAGGCTCTTTGTGGCATTCGAATTGTGCAAATATTATTCTTCAGAGGCACGGGAAAAGAGGTTCGTTGACTTCATTTTTTATGAAAGAATTTAATAAATTCTTTCTTTGTCGTATTCTTCATAGTAATGATTGCATTAATTCTAAGTTGCTTTGCATGGAATTCGTGGTAGTGTTGAATGAATGCCTTCGTGCCATTTTTATCAGTGTGGACTTTATTCTCCAGATATTGCGAATAGTGTCAATGGTCTAAAATATAGCCTCTATCGTATTCTTCATTGCATCTTTTTTGGATTCGTGCTATCTATCTTCAGATACACACATGGGAGATATGTCACAATTTTTAAGTGTGTTCATCTGCATACAATGTTTGGGTGATTCGCATGGGAGAAGTGAAAAAGTCACCTTATTTTGAAAACAAAACTCTTAAGCCGTATTCTTATTTTGGTGATGCTCTTGCATTATTTTTGAGTTGACTTCATATGGAAAAGTGTTGAAGCTGAGTTTTGTGGGTGGATGAAAGAGTTTAAAGGCGGATTGCATAAGATGTTAGCCGTGTGAGCTGTAAGAGTTAATTTGAGCCTCTGTGCATGGAAGTCATGTGATCGTATTTTGAATTCAAGTTGAATCCATTATAGAATTTTTTTTTTTTGTGATTTGAGGTATGAGTTGTGCTATTTCAAGTTGCAAGATTGTTGAGGTAGCACTCAAATTTTAGTAGTATTCAAATTTCAGTAGTGTTCATATTATGATAGTTCTCAGTTTGAAGAGAATATGCGCGTGGAAGGATCCATTTTGAGTCAATATATCAAAATTGTAGAGTTGTGAAATTTCTTAGTGAGTTGGTGCTCACGTTGGAGTTGGTGCTTCAGTTGTTCAAAGTTGGTGCTTCTAGTGAGTTGGTGCTCACTTTTGTAATCTGGAGATTGTAGTCTCCTGGGTTGGTGCCCATTTGAAGTTTAATGAAAACTATAGTTTTGCTGTGGTTTTTTACTTGAAAGGGTTTTCCACGTGATAGCGGTGGTCTTCTTGTCAAATGTTTGATCTTACTGTTTTGATTGTTGATTTTAATGGTTTTAAGTGTTAATGTTTTAAAATACTGATTCACCCCTCCCCCCTTCCTCAGTATTTTTTGTGTGCTCTTCAGGTGCTTCTAGCCACTGTGAAAAGTGAATTTCCAAAACTTTGAAAATGTATATTAGACCTTTGAAAAATGAGTTCCAACACCTCCAACACACTTTAAAGTGAAGCTAATCATTTAACGCACCAAAACCTTCGATCCCACATCAGAACACAGAGAAAATCTTCATTTTGAAACCTCCAAAATGATGAAAATAAAAAAATCTGTGAATGTAAAGGTGATCTCTAAAGTAGAATCACTCCTACCGGCTAGGGTAGATCTCTCACCACTGAAACTAGGGACTAAAGATGAGGGTTTTCATCTTCAATCCCACAGAAATGGAAACCTAAAGACAATCCAACAACATCGCGTTATGTTGCCAAAGTAGAGATATGAAAATGAGAGCCCAAGAGGTGTATATATAGAAGAGGGGAGGAAATTAGGGCAACACAAATTTGAATTCACTTTTCCCTCGAAGAATGCTACGCCCCCCTTCATGATCCTTTTAATTTATTTTTAAATTCCCTTATGCCTCCCCCAAGTTTGGCGTCCACATTTGGAGGCTTCAAATTTTCTTTTAAAAACAACTTAATTCACCTTTTTCCTAGGCGTAAGACAAGGGGTCCTTTTTATGAATACATGACCCTAACTTATAAAGTAATTCTATAATAGAACTTAAGTGACGAAAATATAAGTATTAATTTGATTACCCTTAGAACTCACCAATGCCCAAATAGGAAATATTGCACTGTTGGAGAAATAGAGGCTAGTTTTAGCTGCTAAAAATAACACTTACTAAAAATAGAAACTACTAAAAATAGTAAGTGTGCCCAAACACCAAACTGGCACATTCTGAGATACATTGGAACTAAATAGTAAGTGCTAAAAATGGCCATTGCTAGAAATAGTAACCCCTACTAGGAAACACTGAAAACCACCACGAAGTCCAACACAGGCTCTGAGTCCCCTAGCCAACTCCACTTAGCCTACGGAAACCTTGGAATAGGCTAATGGAACTCCCAAATTGATCAGGTGCAAGAAGGGGACATTACAACTTGGTATTGTTGTTGGTGGTGGCAATAAATGATGCTTCTTTGCATATTCTTTTACAGCCTCATCATACCTTGATCGTTCTGCTACCATGTATCATTTGGCCATCATCAATGGTCGAAGATTGGGGCCTTGTTCCTCATTTGGTTCTAGGTACTCCTCAGCTGGTTGATGGGAATCCTCTCCATTTATTTTGTTGTTGTGTCAATCTCATCATGCTTCATCTATGTTTAATTCATAACTAGTGTATCATGTTCTCTCTCTAGGATATGGTGCATGCAGTCTCCACCTGCCATATATCCTTATCCATTTGGTTGGTGGGACAAACAAACATTTTTTTAGATGCGGATGTGTTTGGGCTATGTTGGTGCCAATTGGCTTCTCTATGACAGGCCACTCCATGCTTACTTCTTCATTCTCCTCGACTGTCCAATCTATTATGTTTATTCTGAGGGCAACTTCATGTAGTTAGCATAATAATTCTATTAGTTTTAATTGTAGTCAGAATAATTAGTTCTCGGATGTAAATGGCTGGAAGTTGGCGGTTGGTAATTCTCAGCAACCGTTGGCCACTTTATATACTCCTCTTGTAAATGAGAACGGGGGACAGCATGTATGGAATTTCTTATTTCACTGAACAAAACTTGTATAACTCATGAATGAAATATATTGAGAAATCATTGTGTAATTGCTGTTGTGAATTCTTATAGTTTCTGAGATTTATTATACTGTTTACTCTGTGATATTTAAGCAATTCAAATTAGGCAGTAAACATTCTTGTCTCTCCTTGTATGGCTTCATTTCAGATCTGTTAATACTATCTTTCATCAAGGTACTGTCTAATTTTTCCAACTTTATGCACCCATTCTCTAACACTTCTCTTATTTTAAAGGGTCCTAACCACCTTACCTTGAATATGCAAACACACTTGGAAATGTGAGAAGATCACTCATTTCAAAATTTCCAATATTCTGAGTGTTAACAGCCTCTAGATTTGTTTGTGTGCAGTTGAAATGGGCCATGCAATTAGCAATAAATGATTTCCTATGCAAGAGTTAATGAAGAGAAAAAAAATAAAAAGTCCTCAGAAGTATTTCTGAGGACAAAAGGAATGCAGTTAGAAGCAAGGGAAACTAATGTAGTCTTTTTGTAATATGAAGTCACAGTTCAGGTTGTCCAATAGTAAGTGAAGATCCCTGTTTCTCTATAATAGTGTGCCGGAAGGAATAATAAGGTTCCCATTTGCTGAAGTTTTCTACCGCATAGGGGTTCTCTGACTCTCCCCATCAATGCTTGTATTTCATGAGTGGATGCTTGATTACTTAAGCTTATGTTATTGATTTCTGTAGTTATTTTACAGTTTACCCCAAACAGAAAGTTAAGAATTGTTGATTTCTGCTCCATGCATTTTTTTTCTCAATCTATTTTAACAAAAATATGTGTGATGAATTGAGCTAATCCCTAAGATAACCAATTACAGATCAACACCAAAAGCACATGTTAAAAATAGCCATACTGACTTAGACTAGATATGTAAAGTTGTTCCATGCATTATGTGAAATGATAGCAGTGAATAATGCGGAGTCTTTTTGGTTCCATAATTTTCAAATGACACGTGATTTTGAAGAGGATCGATTCCTTTGAGCTTCAAAATAGTCTGCCTATATAAAATGAAATGCTTTTTGAGATTACTGTCAATTAAGGAATAAAATTATATTTGGATGCATTTGAGAAATCATGCTCATTTTCCCTATCAAAATATATTTGGAAAGAGAAGGGAACTTTGGAGTACTCTCCTTTTAAGATCTAATAGCATACAGTGTTATTTATGAATTGCGTCTAAATTTTCTTATAGATTAGCTTTATATTAGATCGTTATCATTTATGTATGATTAATTTTTCTTAATTTATTTTTTAAAATAGTTGATAAGACTCAAGTGGAATGCTAATGGGTAGAGGTCATTCAAATTCTCATATAGGCAAAATAGCTACTAGCCAGTTTGGAAAATCTTCTTAGAAAGCTATTTAAATTTGAAAAAATGAACAAGATTTATTAACTCATTTATACTGTTAATGTAATTTATGTTTTATTTTGAATAGGTCTGCTTTGTCCTCCTATAAACCAGGTTGCTGGACACTATGCAGCAGGTATTGAAAAAATGCTTTGTTTCATTGGTTCCATGACTGAGGTTAATATACCCTTGTATCTAAAGTCACACAATCTGTTAATCTTGTATACATCAATATCGTTAATTGGTTTTAGTCATTTGTGGACCACTAAAAGTACATCCTTTTTGTTCTGGTTAAAATATGTTGTTGGCTTAATATGTTGAGAGGTTTCATGTTAGTTCCAAATGTGGATTTGATCTTCCACAACAACAAAGTAGATGTCATTTTTTGAAATTTTTTTCTCTTGGATGCTAGATACACCTTTTGTACCCTTAAGTTCTTCATATTTGCATATTGAGAGAAAGAGAAACATGGTAAGATACAACTGTCTAAATCATTGGAGATATTGAGGGCTGTTTTTGGGCTCTATGTGGCATATACATGATCACTTTGTAGATGGCCGTGTAAGTAATTAATTATGTTAGTCGGCCAAATAATAAGTAAATAAATAAATAATATTTTGTGCATAGTAAAAGGAATTAGTACAAGTTGTAATTGAGAAATTGATCCCTGAGAGTTGATTAGTTTGGCTGGGTAGTTGCCGATGGTTGGTGTCCTCAACCAACATTGGCCAACTATATATATTGGCAATTCATTTGTAGTTGGGACAACAGGGATGGTATATGATGTAGTGAATTTCTATCTGATGAATGAAAAATCCAATCCAATATTCTATGCATTTCATGTGCAATTGTTCTATTACTGATATTATTACTTTCATTTATTCTGTATTCATCGGTTAAGTCACTTAGTTAAAAAAAATTTGACGCCGTTGTCGAATTAACCCTTGCACACATCACATAGACGGGATAATGGCATTGTAATGGGTCAGCCAATTGAAGAGTCAGTGCAAGCTAACGAAGACAGAGAAGACAAGTTAACGGAGGATCTCATGAATTTGTGGGATATCTCTGTAATGTCCCCATTTTCCATCCTGCCGTCAAAAGAGCTAAATTAATTAATTAATTTAATTATTGGATATTGCCTAGCAAAAGTTTATAAAAGGGGGTAATATTAAATAATTAAATTAAAGAGAGCAATAAAGTGACACCATGTAATATTTAAAAGATATTATAAAGTATTTTAATGTCACTTTATAAAAAGGTGTTTTGGCGAGAAAACCTGAAAGGATATTATAAAAGGAATTGAGAGCTCATTTTCTCATTATGCAAAGTTTATTATTATTTTATTTGAGATTCTGAGAGCTCAACTTTCTCGAATGAGAGGATGGAAACCCTCAAGTTCTAGTATCGAGATTTGGACGAAAACCCAAATCTTCTCGTGGGCTGATTCATTCAGGGTTTGCATTTGTGCTTCAATAAATTCAAGAAGTTTTTTATTTAGGGTTTGAAGGTTTCTTCAAAATATTGCAAATATATTGATCAATATTCCAATATAGAGGTATTCATAGGAATTTATGAATAGAGGTATTCATAGGAATTTATGAAGGGTTTGTATTTGCATATTATATCTGGCGACTATTCTTAAGTTTGGACATGGCTGATAGTAAAGTCGTGGGTTTATTGGAGCTATTGCTGCAAATCCGGGCATGAACTTATGGTATTTCTGCTGTTTAATCTAGACGTCCTTTGTATTTTGTTCTTAGTCTTTTTGAAGGTCATGGGAAGCTTCTTTATCTTTTGCATGGTGGTTCCTTCTAAGCTGGGCATGTTGGGTATTTGTGGCAAGAGTCATGGGTCTTCTTGGAATCGAGGGCAGTTGCAAGAGGTTGCAGACCTCTCTTCCTTCCAACGCCTACCCTTTCTCCTTGTGTGGGAATTCTTAGTGGTGGCATGGTAACAACTCAAGGCTGTTGTGTGTTTTTCAGACTCAGGAGCAGCATTTATAACTTCCATGTGACCTTGCATCATCTCCACGTGAGAGCTAGAGGCTGTTCGTGACTGTGTGAAGGGTCGCCTGAAGCTGCACTGTATGTGGTCATAATTTGGAGTACCTATCACTTACAAAGGCTGCTGTTCATTCTAGACTTAGCATTGGGTTCCAGGTAGAGTATAATCAGTTTTCTATTAGCTGTCATTATCATGTATTGAACTTAAATGATTTAAATGAAAAATCTGTATTGTTGTAGCTCTTCCTGAGTGTGAACCTTTCATATCTGTTTCATGAAATTATCCAGTTTGTAATTGCATAAGGCTAAAAGTGTAATCTTTGCATTGAATATAAAATTTCAGTCAATTATGAAAGTTTGGAATGGTGAAGATTGATTATTAAATCTGCTTGTGCATGTTATTTGGATGTTTTCTAAGGAAATGGAATGAAAAATGTTTGACAAAATGTCCAATATGCCAAACTAAGTCAAATCAGAAAGAAATCGCAATATAGATTGTTCCATTTGGGGTGGGACACTACAATCTCGTTGAGGGATCACGTATAGAAGGAGGCTCTTAGGCGAGAGATCCCTTGGGTAGTCATTTGGGACAACTTGAGTGTCAACCTAGAGGTTGACCACCTCAACAAATTGTCGAGATTGCTCACACGTCCCTTTATCATACAGCAGGATCTTTAGGCCGACAGAGACCGAGAGAAAAGGTGATAGCAGATACTATAATGGTATGAAGAGAGAAACAAATGGGAAGAGGAAGAATGCGGCACTAGTTGTAGGTGTATTGTAATGTCCCCAATTTAGCCCTACGCTCTTCATTTGGATTTAGCCTATTTCCGAAAATCTGTAGGCTGCCCAGATGTGCAAATTTAGGGTTTCCACTTTCAGTAAGTCTTGCTTCCAACTCAGTTTAGCTTGCTGTTGGTTTTGAGGTGAACTTACTATTTTTGGCATTGGCTATTTTTAGTAAGTCTAATTTTGGCAGTGGTCCAGTTGGCAGCACTTCAGTGAGTTCTTTTGTTGGAGCAATTGAGTATTTTGGTTTTGGCTTTCGAAGAGTAAGTTTTGGAGAAATAGTATATTTCAAGGCATTAATGCTTTAATTTCAAGTTGAACCCTTGGCCTAGTGCATTAACTTAAAGTTGTTTTAAAAGGTGGACATGAAGGGGGGACGCTTCATGAAGTAAATATTTAATATTTTCTAAAGTTATTTTAATGCCTTGAAGTGGGATGCCATATTGAGGAGAAATAAAGTGTTTTTCAAAATTAAATTATTTCAAAAAGTGAAATGGGTGTCCCTTTTGGAGGAAAAAAGATGGAAGTTGAAGAGCCAACAGTCATCTTCAATTCTATAAAAGTAGGACATTATCATTCATTTCTTATCTTTGGAAAATATTGTAAAGTTATGTTGCTGAATTGATTTTAGAACCTCTAAGGGGAAGCTTAGCAATTTTTACTCCATTCTTCAGGCTTGAAAGTATGTTTCCCTAGAAAGTTGATTGACAGTGTGCTTTATCTAGAAGTACATATTGAACTTCAAAGTTGAAGAATTTGGTAATAATTTCCAGTTTGTGTTTGATGGTTATTTCATGGCTGAAGGAGGTTTTTATATACAGCTCTTCATATGATTTTATTTTGGTTTTGGGTAATTGCTCATATTGATTCTATGCTAGAGGCGACTCATCCTAGGAGTTTGCAGATTTTAATTTGAAGTTTTTGATTTTTAAAGTGAAAATCGCCCCTTTGGAGGCCGTACCATGTTGAGGTTGCCTTGGAATTTGTGCATAATTGTTTAATGAGATTTTGATGCAGTTTGTCAGTTGGAATTGGGAGCCAACATCCTAGAATACTTTTGCAATTCATCTCAGGTCATTTGGAGGTATATTTGGAGAGTTTTGAGCATTTTGGGTGTGATATAGTTTGCTGGTTAACGATTTCAGTCTGCTGTTTATTTATAGCAGATTGCTAATCATTCAGATTTTGGCTTACATTTTGGTGATTGAGAAGGTTAAATAATGAAATAATCATTCTTCAAATGTTTGCATTGATTTTATTATTGTAACACTTATAAATGGCAGATTTGTTACATTGTAAGACTGTGATTTAGTAGTACTAATCCAGTCATTTAATTTGCTGCATTTACTTGTGAATTATTGGCAAACACTTTAACCCCTGGATGGTTTACTGCCAGTGTGGAAAAATCTAATATTGTATCTTCTTTCAATCACCACTTTTGTAAGTGGTGAATCCTCACTGTGGAGTGGATACCCGCTAAGCAGATTAATTACTTTGCATTGCATTGTGTATTCCCCTCCACTGAATAAGTGGTAGTGCAGACTCTTCATGGCTGGTTCACCGCCTATTAGCTTTCCAATTGAGTTTCATTTTCAGTTTTAGTTGCTTACTCTGCCATATGCTATCACCTCACCTTCTGAAGGATCTTGATGAACATTCTTGGTGTTGAGTTCTTTAAATTAATCATCATTTTTGGAAGCTAACACTAATCTCTTGGTGGATTGAAATTTCAAAGAAAAATTTGGTTGGCATATTTCACGTATTCTCCAAAATTAATGCTTGTGCGTCCAAACAAAGATAAGAGCCGAATCCTAAGCGGACTAGAATCATCCAAGGAATGGGTACAAAGCTCATTGAGAATAAGAGAAGAAGACCGATGAAAAAGAGTAAAAAAAATCATCAAAGAAACAAATCAGAACCTTGTCAAAATAAACCAAGACCTTGCTAAAATAAATCAAAACCTTGTCGAAGAAACAAACCAAGTTACTTTTAGGCAACCGTCCATAGCAGATGAAGAAGAGTATAAAGATGCTGAAAATGAATTAACTAAGGAACTTGAAAATAGTATATGCCATTTCCGAGAATTGTCCATATTGGAAGAACCAAGAATTGGAGGATCTAAACCAAAGACCCTCAGATGAAGGGAGTACAAGAACGACCATCAGGATACCCGGTGTGCAGAGGGTGTTGAGAGTGGACATGTGGAGGACTCGTATGTGGCTGTGAGTGCTAGTGAGGCACCGAAATGAGTTGGGATAAACAGTCCAATTAGGTCCAACACACAGGGAGGACATCGGGGAAGGAAGATGGTAACTCGACTAGCTAGTTCGAGCATTGAGAGGTAGAAACTGCTGAAATTCATGGGGAATGGGTTGGAGGATCCGGTTAGGCACTGCAAAACTTGTGAAACATTATGGATAGTGAATGGGTAGGAAGACATAGACTACAAGTTGAGAGCTTTTCGAGTGACTCTCAAAGGCATAGCCATAGATGGGTACATAGATTTGGAAGCAACACATAAAGCCACATGGGGAGCACTAAAGAGAGCTTTCCAAGAAGAATACAGGCTTCTAAGAGATGATGATGAAATAGTAGCTGAAATATACAATACTAAACAGGGAAAACATGAGAACGTACAAGCTTACAATTGTAGGCTCAAGGAGTTGTTGGTAAAACTGGAAACTCAACCGACAAACGGATTGAAGAAGCGCTGGTTCATCAAAGGGTTGATCCCTTCGCTAAGGAAAAAGATGAAGGTCATACCTGCATCATTGCATGCCGATGCCTACAATCGGGCAATGGACATAGAGAGTAAAGACATCTTCCCAAGGAAAGAGGAAGACAAATGATTATGAGAGTACAAAAAGCAACAATGGTGAATCAAAGACCGTCCAAGCATTGAGAAAAGATATGATGAGAATGATGAAAGAGTTGAAGGCTAAGACGGAGAATGTAAGAGAAAATAGAGAGTTGTGGTGCACTGACTGTAAGGGAGAAGGTCACATAAAGGAAAATTGCCCGAGAAAGTTATTCTACAATATTTGCCAAGTAATGGGACATTCCATCAAGGAATTGTTGGAAAATTCATTGTTAGTGTTGACATAAGTTAATAATGTGAACATAATTAGTTGTTGAGGTTTGTTTATTTGTTTATGAGTAGTTAGAAGTAGAACAACTCGTCTGTGTAAAGGGAGTTGTTATAGGAGCTGTAACAACACTCCTTTAATATAAGATATGAAAAATCCTATATATATATTTGTAATCCGTACAAAAGCTATATTATTTTGTGTAGAAAATATTCATGTTTGGCTTCTATCACTGCCAATAGTCCTTATAGGAATGCCCATACAATCTGAAAACAAGCATCATGCAAGTGCTCTTAACACAAGGGGAACAATCAACCCCTTTGAACACACCACTGAAACCTCAAAGCAATACCAATGCATCCCCTAGTGGATACCGCAACAACAAAAGAGGCAACAACAGTGGACCGAGATGCAGAATATAGTATGATAGCAAAGGTAGACCTATGATACAGTGCCAAATGTGCAACAAATGGGGTCACTTTGCCAAGGAATGCCAAAATAATCACAGTATGATAGGCAAACTATGCAAATGGTGTGGACTGGGTGACCACAAAGACACCGACTGCTCCATCAAGATGATAGATGTGGAAGATTGGAACGAAGAGGTACTGATGATCATGAGAGCACAAACAAAGAAAGCCATCTACCTAGACCCTCGTACGGAAAAGAAACAAATGAAAAAAGCCAAAGCAAAGGTGGAACAGGTGATGGCTAAGGAACGAAGAACCTCTTAGGAGACTCCAAGTAATCCATGGTGGTCGGAGTCAAAAGAATATCGTACAGTAGGTATTGTAGACCACCGTACACATCAAAGTGATTGACTTTCTCCAGACTATGCCACGATTAGGAATGGCAATCACGAACATAGTCAGTGATGAACAACTCTAGCAACAAGAAGGCCGAAGGAAGGAGATGGTAGTAGAACCGCCACTTGAGATTGAACTAGTCATCGACCCAATGTTGCTGACAATAAACATCGGGAAGAGACCAACAATTGTGCAAATGGAGATCAAAGGGAAGAATCTAACAAACGCAATCGTTGATGGAGAATCGGGAGTCAACGTACTACCTGAAGACATATGGAAGAGTCTCGAGAAACTTACTCTTTGCCCACTGACATTCCAATTGGTGGGTGCCAAACAACATGGCATCAAGCCGTTGGGAACATTGATTTTGTCTATTTTGGAATAGCGTTCTTATTTACATATTTCAACCCTCATTGTCATTGTGTTATTTTGCTATTATGACTTTCTCCATTCACCAAGATTTAGGCTTACTGAAGGTGACGATTAGGACACAACCATTCTTGTTGAACTTTATAGTCATTCCATTGCAAAAAAAGGCGTACGATGTGTTGCTCAAAAGAGGGTGGTTGGTTGTAGCCAAAGTAGATCACAATTGGAAAAGAAACACATTGTCCATAGAGAGCAACGGAAGGAAATATGTAATCGACTTAAGAAACCAAGTAGTCAATGAGGAATTGGCATTGTTGGACTCTGAATTTGAAGGAGAATTAGGAATGGATAAAGAAAGGGTAACTATAGAACTGAACAATGAAGGTATTATGTGTAATGTCCCCTTTTCAGTAGCCACTTCGGAGGATCATTTAGCCTTTATTATTTCCGGAGGCTAAAGGAGAAATAAGGGAATAATATTAAATTAATTATTTATAAAGTTATCTCAATAAATTAAAATAAAAAAGGTAACTATATTTTTAATTAATTTAATACAAGTGGCTAAAATAAAATAATAAATTATAAAGTCACTTAAATAATTTTTTTTAAAAGTGACTTAAGTGAAAAATAAAATATTATAAAGTCACTTTGGAAATATTAAAATATTCTAGAAGCTTCTTGGAGGATCTTTCTAGAAGATCAAAAAGTTCTTTATAAGGAGTTGTGAGCTAGCCATTTGAGCATGTCTTTGGATTTCACTTCTCATTTCAGTTGGAGAGAGCTTGAAGGCTTTTTCGTGTCCGAGGGTTTGAAGACTCTAGGATACCAGTTTCGATTGTGAAATATCAACTCTAGCTGGAGGTTGTGGAGGAGATCATTTTGGATTTCCTACAGGAGCAATATTGGCAAATTTAAGGGTCTTTGTAGAGACCAAATTTGAGCACAAGGTTCTGATTTTGTTTGAAGAAGGCATTGAATAAAAAATAGAAGATCATATCCAGCAAGAAGACACAACGATTTTCTCACTGGTAGCTGATCATCATATTGTGAAGGTCGTGGTTTGTCCAACAACCTAGGCACATCATTCTCCTGCATTGAATAGAACGATTATGGAGGTTTTTGGTGTAGATTGAAAGCTCTTAAAAGGGAGTGATTTCATGTTGATATGAGACGTCATACTTGTTCCCAACCAAGGTCGAGTTTCAGCTGTAAGGACGTGGCTTCTTGGTAACTTCAGTCGCTGCCACAAGTGAAGTCATTTCTTTGTCTAGGCGTCATTCCAGGTTGGGCGATTTTTGGTTTGTCATTGAAATCATCTTGTATGCTTTGGGAATCTCTTGTAGTGACGTATCATTGTCATTAGGTTTGCATTCATAAATAAACATATTGTTGTCAATGGGAGTTGATTTTTACAGCCGAGTCAAGTATTTTAAATATAATCAGACTTTCTTATCTTGCTGATATGTATCCATGCTTGGGTAAATGCTTCAAGATGTATAAGGAAGCAATCAGAATTTGAATGATCATTTGCAAGCTGTTGTAATAGTCTGAATTTCAGGTTTTTAGTCCATCATATAGCTGCTTGACAACTGTTCGAAGAAATGTCTACATGCTGTCCTAGTTCATTATAAATGGTTTATGGTTGCATTTTCATTCCAGCCAATGCATTTGAGAGTCTTGAAAATCAGAACTGAAGTATTGATTAAAATCAATAAGAAGCTTTGCATTTCATATCAAGCTAAGTATTTGAGCAGTAGTTATCTTGCTGCAAGTCTTTAGGTGTTTTGTAGAAGTGAAATTCCATTGTAATTTCAGTCAATTGCATTCTATAGTAGCTGGTTACTCCATTCAGAGATTATTCATGCATGTTTTTGTCAACATATAAGAGGGCATTAAGAAAAAATTAAATGAAACATCATCTATATGCTGAAAGGAGATTGCAAGCTAGGTGTTTGATGAAATGCCAAACCACATAAATTGAAAATTTAAGGAAAATTTGACAAGGGACTTTACATTCTGGACCTCCAAGAATGCTCGGAGGATGAGATGAGTTCACTCAACGGACTCTTCCATTGGTAGATGGAGGATTATGAAGTATTTTAGTGAGATTGCAATATGCTGCAAATTAAAGAAGCTAAAGGGGGAAGAAGAAGGAGCATCGCCGAGCCAAACATTTCCTCCAAAATACCGCGAATACAAAGGAGTGGCTAGAGTAGATGACACACTAGCACACAATTTTAAAAAGGACAAGATGATCAAGTATGAAGAACCAAACATAAAGAAGGTAAATCTGGAAGATAATACCTAAACAATTCTGGTCGGAGACGACTGGAGTCCAGTGTTAAAGGCTGCGACATTTAAAATATTTAAAGAATACAAAGATTCCTTCGCATGGACGTACAAGGATTTGAAGGGAGTGCCTCTCGAACTGTGCGTACACAGAATTCCCTTGGTACTTGGAGCACAACCCGTACGAAAGAGACCGTATCTAATGAATAAAAACTATGCAACGAAGGTGCAAGAAGAGATCGAAAAGATGTTAGGAGAAGGGATCATCTTCAAAGTTGAAGTTAGTGACTGGGTGTCACCGATCGTGATATCATTAAAGAAAGAATCTGAATAGATTCGAATATGTGTGGACTTCCAAAGCCTCAATTTGTGACCATAAAGGATCCCTTCCCGATCCCATTCACCGACTCAATACTGGAAGAAGTGGCAGGCCATGCAATCTACTCTTTCATGGATGGGTTCTCGGGACAACCAAATAAGTATAGCCGAGGAAGACAAACCAAAGACGATGTTCGTAGTTGAGGACAGAGTGTATGCGTACAATCGGATGCCATTTGGTTTGTGCAACGCTCCAGTGACCTTCCAAAGGATAATCTTACACATATTTGACAAGATGTTGGTAGGGAATTTTAAGGCGTTCCTAGACAATTGGTTGATCTACAACGACAAACAAACACACTTGAAGGCTCTTTGAGAATGCATGGAGCGATGCAAAGTGGCACTACTGGCACCAAAATCAAAGAATTGTCAGTTCATGGTACCTCAAGTAAAATTTCTTGGGCACATAGTCTATAAGGCTAGATTGAAGACTGACCCATGTAAGATCTGAGCGATCACACAGAGGGAACTGCCCGATAACATCACTGGAGTAAAATCATTCCTAGAACATGTTGGGTACTACAGAAGGTTCATTAGGAATTTTTCTCAGATTTTGTATCCATTGACATACTCACCAAGAAGGGGAAACTGTTCGAATGTGACAAAAGCACAAAAGGAAGTCTTCAAGGAACTCAAAGTATGGCTAATTAGTTCGCTAATCTTGGCGTACCTGGATTGGAACAAAGAATTCCATGTGCATGTTGATGCTTTAAATTATGGAATAGGAGCGACATTGGCACAAGTGGGTGTACAAGGCTTGGATCACTCGTGTTCTTTGCTAGTTGGCTGTTGTCAAAGGCAGAGAACAATTATAGTACAACCAAGAGGGAAGCTCTCAGAATGGTGTACGTGGTGCAAAAATTCAGACATTATTTATTGGTGACTCCCTTCACAATGTACATAGACCATTAGACTCTCATGTACTTGGTCAACAAGCCGATCATTCAAGGGAGAGTAAGCTGATGGCTTTTGCTGTTATAGGAGTTTACATTCATCATAATTGTACGACCAGGAAAGAGCCATAACATCATCGACCAACTATCAAGAATTCAATTTGGCGAGCCACCTGAAGGAATGAATGGAAACTTCTTGGATGTACACTTGTTTTAGATAGCAACACTACCCCCTTGGTACGAGAAAATTGGGGAGTACCTGTCGACGTCATCATTCTCGAGAGAGATGCCACCTATAGAATGGAGGAAACTAGTGCTCAAAAGTAAAACTTTCCAACTCATTAATGGGTTACTATACAAGATGGGATCAAACCAAGTACTTTGGCGATGTGTCATGGAGGAAGAAATTCCTGGCATACTGAAGGAGGCACATGAAGGATTAGCGGGAGGAAATATGGGCCAGATGCTACAACACGAAAAATCTTGTTGGTAGGACTTGTTGTGACCTTTTCACACATCACCCCATTCAAAATGGGGACCCCCTAATTTTTGTCCCATTTGAGTCTTTTGGCTTTGGTTTTGGGTTGTTTTGCGGCTGTCTCTCTTGGTTCCTTCCATCTTTTCGGGGATGTGCCCGTATTTTGGCCTAAGTTGAAGTTTTGGCTAAGTTTGGAGTGCATTTTTATCAGATTAGGGTTTATCCTTCAGGCTTAGTTTGGGGTTAAGTTGAGTGAGCAAATTGAAATCTGAGCTTGGCATTGCGTTTAGGAAGCTTTAGGCGGGCTCCCACTAAAATTTCATTGAATTCAGACAACTTTATATTTTTAGTAGTTCTAGCTTTGGGAGCAATTTTTAGGGTTTGCATGCATGATTTTTCAATGCATGTCAGGATAGTCTTTCTGGGTTTTTCGAGAGCTTCGCGATGGTATAACATGCAAGTCAAGGTGATGACTTTCTATTTTTAGCAGGTACCTCGCATGCAAGCCAGTTTTCTAGGTTTTTTGAGATCTCTCGGGCAATATGACATGCAACCAAGTCCGATAGTTGGTTGATCACTTTTTTAGGCACTTACTATTTCTAGCAGGTTCACTTAAGCAGTTCCAGATCTTTAGTTTTAGGTACAAAGCAATACAGAGTAGAAACGGAGTTGAATGGAGGTCAATAAAGACACATGCAAATAAAATTAGGGTTTCCAACTTTGGTGCCTAAAATGAGGGGAAAAATTTGAGAAAAATGAAAAATAGATGTATCCCATTGTGATCAATATCTTTCAAGGAATCTACTGGTAAAATTTGAGCGTAATCTGCATACTTACTATTTATGGTAAGCCACTTCCAGAATAGGGCTAAAAATAGCAGGTGAGAATGAAAGTCAAGTGTGAATGAGTCAGATAGGTCATGAGCATCACATTGGGCAAATATCAAGACAGGAGAAGTTGCAGAAGTTCAAGAATCAAGAAGTTACTAAAAATAGAAAGTGAGGGCGAGCAGGTTGAAAATAAGCTAAGTGTTTAGATACACCAAGGTGGGAGACAAGAAAGCACAAATTTGTCTAAGGCATGAGTTTTTAGAGCTCTGGAGTGGAAATGCGCCCATGATGAACAAGGAGGTTTGAAAATTTTCTAAGTCACGAAAATGGAAGGACCCCCTTCCAAATGAACCCTCAACTTGAAGCTCCCCCTTTGGAATACACCCTCAACATGAAGAACAAGGGGTAAAATGCACCCAAGGAAGAGGTTGGGTGAGAAAAGTTTCTAAGGCATCAAAATGAAACTACCACCCCCTAAATGCGCCCAAGGGAGAATGGGTGGGCTGGAAATTTGGCTTAGTCATGAAAATTTGAAGCCACCCCCTCAAATGCGCCCAAGCAAGACCAAGGTGGCTTGAAAATATCTAAGGCATAAAAAATTTGGAGATGAAGTGAAACCTCAAACTCTCATATGCGCCCAGCTTGAGTACCTAAGTGGAAAATTTATAAGGCAATGAAAAATGGAAGTTGACCCCTTCATATTTTCCCTAGAAGAGGAGGGAGGCTTGAAAATTTCTAAGGAAAAGAAAATGTGAGCACCCCCCTCCAAGTGCACCCAAGAAGCAAGTAGAGATAGAAACTTTTTCTAAGGCATGAAAATGAGAGCTCAACCCCTCTAATGCATCCATGAAGTGAGTTCATTGAAATTTTTTCTAAGGCATTGGAAATCGAACCTCAAGGGGTCATATGTGCCCAAGGTAGTGTTGTGACCTTTTCACACATCGCCCCATTCAAAATGGGGACCCCTAAATTTTTGCTCCATTCTGGTCTTTTGGCTTTGGTTTAAAAGTTCTCTCTCTCTGGAAATTTGAAGAATAAGGGGTAAAATGCGCTCGTCTGCGAGCTTAAACATAAAATTTGGCCAAAGTGAATTAGGGTTTCACATCTTTAGATTGCTTTGGGGAATGAGTTGGTTCTCAACTTTTCTAGCACACAATTAAAAAATTCCCCAAGTTTCCCCTAAAAAAGTGCTGAATTCTGCCAACTTTCTATTTTTAGTAAGTGTCAGTTTAGGGTTGATTTTCTCGAGATTTTCACATTTTGGCAACTTCATTACATTCTGAGCACTTCAAGTTCATTTTTGACAAAATCAGAGCAGAAACGGATGACTTGCTATTTTTTCTCCAAGTAACGCCAAGGGAGAACATGTGGAAATTTCCAAGGCCTGAAACAAGACACACAAGCATTGAAATTCGCTCCAAGAAGATTGAAAATGCGCCAAAGGGGCATGACATACAAGAAGTTTCTAAGGCAAGAATTGAAGATGAGAACACCAAGGGAAATATGCGCCCAAGGAGGAGTGAGTTAACATGAAAATTTTTAAGGCGTGGAAATTCTCCAAGACCCCTTAAATGTGCCCATGATGAAAAGTTATGAAGGAGGCAAAGTTTGCTAGAGAAAAATGATGAATTTTATCAGATCCAGAGATCAATTGGACCTTGGAAATCAGAACATGGAGATTAGGTGAGAGAAGTGAATTTATACTATAAGTGTTTTGATTCTCTTCTTTTTGTTTGTTTTGCAGGATGAACATCGGGACCAAAAGCATGATGACTTGAGGTGATGGAGCAAGTACTCCAGAACAATATTACAACCTTGGAAAAGGAAAAGTTACATGTTTGGAACTCCTCCATGATGTCTCATTTGAGCCCAAACCATGAAGGGAGATGTTGGAAGAAACGACAAAGTGTTGGAATTCCTCCACAAGAATCTAAATGCGCCCAACTCAGGTGAGGCAAGTGGCAAGGAAGAAATGGTCGAGTCCAAGACAGGAAAATCCTTCAAGATCAGGATGGGGAAATAATGAAGGCCAAGGCGTTAGAGATCATCCTCAAGCACTTCAAAGTTAAAGAATGACAACAGGATGGATTGAAGGACAAAGTAGAGGAATTCTTCTTAAGTGTGAATTCCTTCAATGACCCAGAAAATGTTCTCCAACATACTTCGCACAACCCAAGATGCAATGGAAGCTAGGAGGAAAATCGCCATCAAACAAGAGAAAGAAGTAGCCGTCTTGGAGTTTAGATTGAGAACGTGCCTGCCATATCAGTTCAAGAAGTAGAAGCTGTGATGATCAGATTGATCGAGTTTGCAATCAAAGAGAAGGACAATGGGAATACGTTTCTGGATGAGAATCTTCTAGAAGATAGTGGGCATTAAATGCTCATAATGGTCAAAGGGAGAGAGTGGGCTTTTTATGCTCATTTATTACCCCACTCCACTTTCTGGCAGTTTTTAGGGCAAAATCTTGACTAGGGCTTATGTGGCTCAATTTGAGCCATCCGTTGGAATTGGCCAACTACAAAAGGGGCATCCCCCCCTCATTTGTATCATAGATAGAATAGACAGTAAGGAATAGAGAGAGTAGAACATAGATTGATAGCATAGCATTGATAGATAGGAAGAGGAAGGAAAGTTTTCAAATTGAATGCTTTGTAAGAGATTGTTGTGAACACTCCTATAATAAAAAGAGTTATCATTGCTTGTGGTTTCATCTTTTATTGTGGGTAGCTAGAAAGATTTTTTTGTCCTTCTAATTTGCGTAGGATCTTAAAGTAGAACTTAGAGTAAAGTAGATTTTTTATTCATGAAAGTAGATGGTAGTCGTGGAATGTGGTGTTTAATTCGAACAAACTTCGCTTATCCATACCACTAGCAGGCTCATTGACAGTGGGTTCGCCTTGCGTGGTCAACTGGAACATTGTGGACTTAACTTCGATTATGATTCACATGTTGGTATGCGTCGTTGTGATGGTGTCTTCATGTTGAATTGTGATCTGAATACCTCTAGTTACTCCTTTGAAGATTGCACTGGTTATGTGGAAGCTGTCCGAAGTGAGGAAAAACAGAGCTTGATTGAAGTTTGTGAGAGTTGATTGCCATGTCCCATGCTTAGAGTGGACAGTAGCACTTCTTATCCCTACAACCATTTACATTCAGTACTTTCTAGTTAGTATAGGAAACCTGTGCTTTATTGACACATCTTTCAAAGATTGTGAAAACCCCTTTCCCTTCGATCTTCAGCTAAACGATTATGTAAGTCCCCCTTGAGATACCAACAAATCACATTGAGCCAACTGAGACTATCCACTGCATGAAGGAACCTTGGAGTTGAATGCATGATCTTTCTTGCAATCTTAGCATGTAGGAGATTTTGATCGAGAGAGGATAGAGTAACCGTTGGTAACTTTATTCTGTGTTGGTGCGGTCATGAAACACTTGTCAACAGAACTATGGTGGCTGATCGTACATACAGATGCCCAAGAATGCGTGGTGGGATGCAACACATATCAGAGATTCAACAAACCTCTAAAGAGGGATTTCATGCCACTCTTTCCATCTTAGCCACAAGAATTGTTTGAATGATGGGAAAATTTTAGATTTAAAATGATCTATTGTAGATTTGTAAATGCAATTAAGATGTAGGTTTGACCTATGTAAAATGACTTGCCAAATTTGATGTAAAAGACCTAATTTTCTGCCTTAGACAATTTGACAAACACTTTGTATGCAACCTTGTTCTTGCTGGTTCTGAGTTTCAGTTTGAGTTTGCTTGATTTGAATTGATGCCAATGCTGATTTGAATGTTGTTCAATGATGCAAATTGATTACAAATGAAAGAGGAATGAAGTGCAAATTGTTTTTGTATTTTCCAATGCAATATATATGAAATTCTGATGTAAAATGTCTACCTACAGCCAAGAGACATTTTCACAAAGACTTGGCATGAAAACTAACTCAAAGAGATGCAACTACATATATGAGACATTTTGACAAATGGTTTGCAAACAATCTCCTTATCTCTCCAATATTAAATTGCAATAATATAAAGAGATTACAAACTGATGTAATTGTCCAATCATGAATACTACCATCACTCCTATAACTGAAAATGAAATGCAGACTTGTTGTAGATACAACAGCATTACAATGCTCTATGAAGTGTTCACCATACGATGCTATAATAGCTGTTTGCAACAACAAGTGATCCCTATATGAAATTATTAGCTAAATGCAACAAAGGCTGAAATTGAAGAACCTGGGAAAGTATATTAGCAACCACTAATAAATTCGATTCTCTTGATTGATGGTGGAGATGCCCTCAACTATGAAGCACCTGCCTTCCTTTATGAGCCACGACCCTTGAGGAATTTATTTGGAATTTTATCTGCTCCCCTAAGCAAAATCGCATCACCTAAGGTAGTGCACAGCCATGAACAAGTGTGCCAAAATTACCATCAGAAATTTCCCCATAGTTTGTACCATTCCTTCTTCAGAAAATTCATCCTCCTTGGCATATATTTGAGAGAATTTGAACTGAACAATCAAGCTTCGTGTAGCTGCAATGAACTCTCATAAAAATCGATTTTTCTCCAATGCAAAATCGTCCAACACAAACTGGAAATCTTCAACTCAAATTGTAATGTCCCCTCCTCATCAGTGATCAGCATTGGCATTCTTCAGTCTATTCCGGAACCCGTAGACTGGAATGAGGTGGAAATTAGGGTTTCATGGGTTTGGCTTTTGTAGCATTTCATTTTATTTACTATTTTTAGTAAATGATAGTTGTGGCAGTATGCAGTTGGTTGTCTTCAGTCATCTCTTCAGTTGAGCATGTTATTGGTTGTTTCAATATCTTCCTCTCAAGCCTTAATTGTTGAAATTTACTAAGTATTGGCATAAGTGATATTTTTCAATTGACCCCCTTGGCCTAAGGATACAACTTGTAAGTTGTTTTAAAAAAAAGGGACTTGAAGGGTACGCCTTGTCATAAGGTGATATTAATATTTTATATTTTTGAATATTATGCTTAGAGGAAAGTGGACGCCACTTTATGAGGAATATTATTTTATGAAATTTGAAAATAAGGAGAATTCAAATAGTTGTCTTTTGGCGTGCCATTGAGGAAGTTGAAGAGTTTCTCAATTCTTATAAAATGAAGACATGACTCCAGCTTTGGATATCCATCAATTACCTTACTGTTATGCTGTCAAAATGACTATGGACATTTTGCTATTGCTTCGAGGATGCTACCTCCTAGCCCATTCCCAATTTCGTGTTTGAGATACAACACCTAGTTGGAACATTGCTGCTTCTCACATCAGACTAGCAGATTGAGCAACAAAGGTTGAGAATTTTGGTGAATTTTACAGTTTTGAAGTTCCTGGTTTTGCTACTGAAACTGTTTTCTGTTCATATCTCGCTGAGTGATTTTTATTTAGTTCTGGGTGTTTGAGCAATCTAATTGTTGACTGGAGGCGCCAACTTCCACCAAAAATCAGATTTTATTTTGAAGTTGTTGATTTTATATTGCAGTCGATTTTCTCAAGGGGCCGTACCATTTAGAGCCGCATTGGAATTCGTGCCAAATAAATTAAGGACTTTGGTTGCTGTTTCTGGATTCTAACTTGGGCGCCAGACTTGTAAGGTGCATTTGCAACTCGTTTCACGTCATTCGGAGAAGAATTGAGTGAGTTATGAAGATTTCATTGATTCTCCTAGTTACAGATTGATATTTCCAGTTTCACAGTTTTGTATCAGATTGTTATAGTTCTGATTTCTGATTTATTATCTGCTGTTAGAAAGTTCTACAAACATTGAAAAACATCTATCCATCTTGTGTTTGAAGATTATTGTAATTTTTAAGTAATTTGCAGCTTATTATTCATTTGTACAAACTGCAAACAGTAGTACTGTTCCAGTTTTAATTGCTGCAATTTCTTTCTGCACCTTCTCACATAAGTCCCCTGGATGGTTTACCGCCAGTGTGGTTAATTTTATTGTAATAACTTATACCCACTCATAGTGGTGAATCCCCACAGTTCTGTGGATGCCCGCCGCAGCGGATGAATTGCTTTCATTTGTAATCTTTTCCCCCCACTGTTTGGTGGTAGCGTGGAATTGTTTCTCATGGCTGGTTATCCGCCTGATAGTTCTTAATTTCAATTTCTAGACTCCGTCATATGTTAGCACCTCGCCCTCAGTGGGATCTTGAGTGCACATTCTTGACGTTGAGTAGTTCTTCTATTCAAGTCAGTTTCTTCAGTTCAAGTTCAGATTTTGATTTGAGGCTAACGCTAATCCAATCATCTATTGCTGGTTATTTTGTGTTATTCCTTCGAAAAAATTGGTTAGCATATTTCACAAATCTGCAACCATGATGAAATTCATTTCTTCTCCAATCCCCAAGATTTGGCTACAAGCCACAAAATTTTGCCTCAATGTAAAGGACTGAAATATCCTTCACTCCAAACTAGCTAGGGTTGGTGTTACACAACCAAAACCAGCAAACTTAGAGAATACAACTTCTCCAACTATGTCAAGCATTCAAGCTCTCCAATATTTAGAAAATGTGTTCAACTCAGGATGATCTTAAATGCCCTCCAAAAGCTCCTTATAAAGAATTCACAAGTATTTTCAAGAAGCTTCTAGAATAAAATATTATTTTATTTCATTAAGTGACTTTTTGATATTATTTTTTTTTAGTCACTTAAATATTAAATTAATTAAATATAAGGTTACTTTTTAATATTTATTTATTTAATAACCTCATAAATAATTAATTTAATAAATTCTCCTTATTGCTCCAAATTGGGGACGTGGCAGTCCTCCCTTCCCAAAGATTGCTTGCCCTCAAGCAATCTGCGACTACCATTCCACGACCACTGCCATAAAATCTGGAGTAAGCCTATCCACCATTCGCTTGGATCCCAAATGTAATGAGCCTTGCTCTACTGATCACAATTTGCCCCGACTTGCAGCCTTGTAATTTCATCAAACACTTGATATGCAAAGTTGTGTTTTGCTGGTTTGAGTGTTTTAGTCTGATATAAATGTTTTTAAATGATATACAATGCATATAATACTTGCAAATCACTACTATGATGATTAGGCAAGGTCCTAGATGCAATGCAAATTTCTTTTTGTATTTTCAAATGCAATAGATGAATTTTTATATGCTAAATATGCAGCTACAGCCTATAGACATTATGTCAAACAGTTGGCATACATCCTCTTAAACTTTCAAATGGACAATAACTCAATAGAGAACTCCCAACTTCAGATATATTATTGATAATGCAACCTTCTACAATGGCAATGAGATGAAATGGCCAAGACTCTTGGCTTATGTATATATGATTAAAATGCTTGAATCTGATATAAACTTTCACCTACAGTAGTGCCTATTACAATGCAACTAAATGTCATGAAATGGCTTAAAATAAACAAAGGAACCTGTAGCTTGATGGCGCCTTGAATCCCTGAAGAAGAAGCAAGCAATATTCTTGGGAGATGAAGTTCATAGGACATAAAAATAATTTTCTAAAGCAGCCACCCCTGTTCAGATCTGATCTTCAAAAATAAAATAATCTTCAAATATTCCAGCCTCCTATTACTCCAAATAGAATTGCCATAACCCAAGGATGAGGGCGTACCATGCCAAGAAAATAATCGATGTGAATTAGGGCTCCCACAAACAAAATCATCCTTCTAATGGCGTCCTTGTTTGCTTCAGAATTATCTTCAGAAATTCTTCAATTGAAATCTGACTTTCTCTTCAAATAATCGATGCCTAGAATGCCATAATTCGATGCCAAGAAAAGATGCAATATTTCTCCAAAAATCGTACTCCTCAAAATTGGCCCTTGGCCACAAATTTTGCCCAATGAAGTGACTGAAATATCACCTCCAATCTGTAACCCTTCAAGAGATATTTCACTCCCTTAGTTATGCAATTAATGGGAGTTATCGTTCCCAAAGATCAATTGATTATCTGCAGACCACTTGGCCCCACAAATGCTAAAGAAGAAATCATCAATCATCAACAACAAATCTGGATGGTGAAGAATGAAACCTCAATGTCTATTTATGCCTTTCTTCTTGAGGTCGACCTCAATAAAATAATATTATTTTTTTGACTTCTAGAAGATTCCAATATATTTTTAATTATTTGCACTTTATAAAATATGAAAATATAATATAATTAATAAAGCGCATCTCAACATCAAATTATAACATAGGGTTTCCATAAATAGAAATAATAATGATATCTAATGGAAACCCTCAATCCAATCAAATACTGAGCCAAATAATCACCGAATGACTATCATATGACTCTTTCACCATGCCTCATTAGCCTACGAGAGCCACTAATAGGCTAATCATGCCAATATGTCAATGTCAAATAGAAGGGGACACTACACCAAATAACCCTGAGAAGGACTCCTCTTAACCACCTTTGAACAAAGCTGAAGTCCCTGACAATGTTCAAACTCACCAACTCGTGAAGCCAATAATCCATCAAGTGAGTTTTTGGAATCGGACCAAGTCTTCAATTCCTGCTTGTATTCATCCTCTGTAGTCATTAGTATGTCAAGTCCTGGTGAACCCAAACTCCTTTCCTTCAACCCACCCCGTTGAGTAAATAATGCCATGGTCACATCCTCCATATGTGGATCGAAAGCAAACTGATGTATACTCTTAATAATGCAATTGAGATGGAAGTCTCCTACATTTCTCGCCAAACTATTAACATCAAAAGATGACTCTTCACCCATTGCAGCAATATCATCAGCATCATCATCATGAATGCCATCTACTCTATCCACATCATCCACTGCTACCTCTGATACATCCTGATGAAGGGAGATGCTCTCCATGTGTTTTATCAATACATCCTTGGATGCTCTATCTACTTTTCCCCGAAGCACCACTCTCCGACCATTTTCTGTCCAAAATGTGAGTGTCATCTTCTTGAAGTTTTGTGAATACTCTCCCAATGAGTAGAGCCACTGTATACCCAATATAGCATGTTTATCTCCCAAATCGACCACATAGAAGTCATTTGTGATGGTATAATTGCCGAGAGTGATACTCAATTGAGGAACCTTCTTTTTACATGTCAACCTATGACCACCAGCCACCATGATGTTGAACCCTTCAAAGCCTTGAGTGGTTAATTTCTGCTTCACTACCAAAGCTGAATCAATGAAGTTGTGTGTAGCTCCACTGTCAACCAAAACCATGATGTGCTGGCCATGTAGAATCCCTCTAATCCTAAAAGGGTTGAATGTAGTTGAACCGGCTAGAGTACCAAGGGAGCCCTTATTTTCTAGCTCCTCATCTGAACTGTTGTTGTCCTCAACTCCAAGTTCATCCTCACTTTTTGATGCTACCTCAATAAGATGAGCCATTCCCTTTCCCAAGCAATGATGTCCACTCACCCATTTCTCCTTACAATGATAGCAAATTCCTTTCTCCCTACACTCCCTACGGAAATCTTCATCTGCTTTGTTCTTCTTATTGCCTTCCTTAGGAAAAGGTTTTTCCCCTATATTTTTTGAAGGAGATGAGCTGTGGGAGGAAGATTTTTTCTTTTGATTGCTTGAGGATTTGCTCTTTTGATTGCTAGACTCCATGTCTGTAGCTCTAGTGATCGCATCCTGAAGGGAATCTGATTTGAAGGCCTTAACCTAACCGCGAAGGGGTTCGGATAAACCCTCAATGAAAAGCATCACCAAACGCTGCTTTGAAACATCAGTCACCATAACTGTCAAACGCTAGAATGCTAAGATATAGGAGTCTACGAACCCACTCTGTTGGAGTTGTGCTAACTCTCTGAAGTGAAGTTTTGGATCCTTTTGATCGAATCTGTCAATGAGTTTATGTGTGAACTCCAGGTAGGATGTGATGTTGGCATGTCCCAAGGTGACAAGCCCATGGTACCACCACTCATGTGCCTCACCATCCAAATGTAAGGCGGCATGTTTGATAGCCTCGATCTCTATCATTGTGTTAAGTTGGAAGTAGGTATCCAACTTCTACACCCATGCTCTAGCTGTGCATTTGCTAGACCCGTCAAAGGAAGGGATTGAAAGTTTCCCAACCTTCTGCTGTAATTCCTGGTTTCGTTTCCCTCTGTTGTTGTTCCTTGGTCTATTTTGAAGTTTGAGATTGCAAAAGTCTTCTAGAGACATGGCAGCTTGAAATTCATCTCCCAAAGAGTTGTACTCTCTCAAATAATCTGAAAATCCTTCCTCATGTGCTTGTTGCTCCTGATTTGCAGCAACCTGTTCACTCAAGTATTGAGGCATGAGAGGCCTCGAAGTCACTCTGCTAGCTGCCCTAACATTGCTCTGAGCTATATCATTGTTATCGTGACCACCATTCTGACCATTCTAACCATTTTGCCCATTCTGCCCATTGTTCCTATTGTTGTTTCCATTGTTCAAAAGTTGTATGAGAATTTGTGACAACTCTTCTCATCCTTTAGCCATTTCTTCCCTCATTTCTTGTTGACCTCTTGCAAGATCACTAAGCAGATGCTGAGTGCTACTTTCCTCCATATCATCAAACGGACCTGGACCCCTTCTCAATCTTCTATAAGAGTTGTCAAAAGGACTTTGAATTGGAATGTCCCAACTCTCTTCGCTCATAACCCAAACAGGTTGGTAGGAACGGAAGCTACGATACCACTGTAAAGTGCCTTGCCAAATCTTATGTGAAAAACCTGATTTTCTGCCTTAGACAATTTGACAAACACTTTGCTTGCAACCTTAATACTTGCTGGTTTTTCTCTTCAATTTGTTTTGAATTGTTTTTGATGAATGCAAATGAAATATAAATGCTTCCCAAATGAATCAAAACAACTACCAAATGACTTATGATGAAGTGCAATATGTTTATGGACTATTTCATGCATATACATGATTGAAAAAGACAACTACAGCTCCTAGACATTTTAACAAATATTTGTCATACAAACTACTCAAGCTAAAATGAAGGTTCAGCATTTGGTCATTTTGTCAAACAAATAGTATGCAACCACAAACTCCATTTTTATTGCCAACTAAAGAGGACTCCAACCTGCTTACAATCTGACTCCAATGATTTATAAATGACTTATTAATATGGACACGATACCAAGGCAAACCCATGAAAATACCCCCTTATCAGAAAAACTAGACACTATGTAACTTTCTCGCATTAGAGAAGATTATGCTATGGAGTTAGACCTTTGTCTCAAAGATGAACATCTATTAATAGAATAGAACAGTTTCAAAAAATAGAATTGAGAAGCGGATATATTTTATCATTTATATGTACCAATATACAATGTGGAAATTGGTCCCATTTGTTTTGTATCAAACAAGTATCAAACAAAGTAAAGTAATAAATTACTTTACAAAAGACTTAATGAATTAGGTATTTCCACGGCAAGTATGGTAAAATACTCTTTTGTCTTTATGCCAGATTTCCAAAATACTTTACTTATGCAAAAGGAAGTAAGTCTTTTCATTTTTTCGATTCAAATGAAGAGATGGCGTAGGAAAGATGGCTGAGCGGTTCAAGGCGTAGCATTGGAACTGCTATGTAGGCTTCTGTTTACCGAGGGTTCGAATCCCTCTCTTTCCGTATATTCGTCTTATTCTTTTTTGCATCGTTTTCTCATGGATCTAAACCTACTAGGATGATTTTATCCTCCCACAATCTTTAGCTGGTCACAACAGAATACATTTTATGTTCAAGGAAAAATTTGTTTTGCATCGGCACTCATATTACCAAACCTTCAATAACCATTTGAGCATTAAGAATGATGCATCCCTATCATGTACTTAAGGTACTTCCTCACCAATTTGGTCAGTCAATGCTCACTACAGAGAGAATCACTACCACAGAAAAAAGTATCCCATATATGACCAAGAGCTTATACCATTGTCCATGCATGTAAACACCTAGATGCATACATATTTGGATTACAAGAAGAGATACCAAATGACGAAGGTCCCATGGAAAAAGATGAACATCTTATCATAGATACAAGACAAAAGATAAGACGTTTTCTTTGGCCTCGTTATCGATTAGAAGATCTTATTTGCATGAATAGATATTGGTGGAATACGAATAATGGTAGTCGATCTGCTATGTTGAGGGTCCTGATGTATCCCAAAATAGATCATTGGGAACATATTCAAAATAGTTTGAATCTTATAAAAGATAGTTTTGTTTCAATAAGAATGCAGCACTAGATTACTCAACTCTATATAATGTATGCCAACATTTACAAAGATTCGCACTGTTTCTGATAGTGTTGAAATTACAATGCAGCAACAGAAATATGCCAGTATTCTAATAGAAATGTGGAACCTGGAAAATTCGTTATGACTGATATAGAATGCATCCACCACCATCCAGTTGAAGACTCCTGGAAAACTTGTCTTTCTCTCCCTTGCTGGCAACGACTAGTCTTCTAGCTACTAGGCGACAGTATTCCTTATTAAATCGCATTATTTGGGAGCTTCAAATAACAAAATCGCCCCATCTCTGCAGCGCCCAGATGTCTATAATGGAACCATGATTTTTTTATGGCAACACTCTTAAATTTGAATGGAGGCTGATATGGAGTTCTTAGCTGCAAATCGTCTCCTTTCAAGCATAAAATCGATCCTCCTCTTAGACTGACAAAACACTCTTCAAAGAAATCTGCAAATACTCTTTGAAATCGATTTTTCCTTCAATAGCAAAATTTGGCCAATGGCCACTAAATTTTGGCACAAATGGAAAGACTGAAATATCTTTCTATGGAAAAAAATTCAAGTTTGTGCTTGACCCCTCATATGCCATGTTGGTGATGAAACTTGAAAAATTTTCTAAGTGTTGAAATTTATCCTCCTCTAGAAAATAATATGCCCGGCTTGAGAAGGTAATGAAATTTTTCCCGTGGCATGGATAAAATTGGCGAGAAGAGGTCAAAGTGTGCGACGTGAGATTGATGAAGCCAAGCAAGAAAATATACCCAGATGAAGAATGAGAATAAATTTAATGGCAAAATATTTTTCTAAGGTTAAAAATTCAAAAAAATTAAATGTACTCCCTTCGTTTGTAGACACATGAATTCGACGCTTTTTGAGGGGAATTTTCTTCTGGGTATCGGACATCTTCAACAAGGAATTGATTTTAAAGTCTTCCACACCTCGCCATGGCTTTCAAGATGAATATTTTGATGGGCACTTGAATAATGAAATTTCCCAAGTTAAAAAAAAAAAAATTGAAAAAATTTCTAAGGCAAGAAGGGAAAAGGATGTTGTTGCAATAAAATGCCTTGGTTGATGAATTTGAAGTTGATTGCCTAGGTGAATTTGCTCAAATTCTTCGTGAAGATAGTCTTCTTGAGCCAGAGATGAATAAAATCAAAGTTGTCAACACCTCAGCTGGTGAAATAAATTTCTTGAAGAAGATGCAGTTGAAGTTAACACTTTCAAAAGATGATTTTAAAATGCATCTCTTAAATACGCCCTTGAGGAGGATGAAATTTGTCTAAGGCATTGAAATATGATGCACAGTGTTATATGCCCAGCCTACAGATGTTGAAAAATCATGAAGAAAGCAAAGTTGGCTAGAGAAAAATGATGAACCCTATCAGATCCAGAGATCACTCAGACCTTGGAAGTTAAAGCATGAAAATCAGGTAAGTAAGGTGAGTTTATATTATGAAGTGTTCTGATGCTCTTCTCCTTGCTTGTTTTGCAGGGTGAACACCGAGGCCAAGGCATGATGACTTGGGGAGATGAAGCGAGTACTTGGAAGAAATGGCTAAGTGTTGAGACCTAGTATGTGCCCAACTCAAGTGGCAAAGAAGAAATGTTTTCAAAGCTTAGGATGGAGGGAAAGATGGAAACCCAAGCGTTAATGGTCACCATCAAGTACTTCAAAGTTGAAGAACAACATCAAGGAGGAAAATCATCGTCAAGCAGGGGAAAGAGGTTGCAGGCTTGAAGTTAGATCAAGAACGTGCCCGCCATATCCATTCAAGGAGTTGAAGCCATGCGATCAGACTTCATCGAATTTGCAGTCAAGAAGAGGAACAAGAACAATGTGAATGCGTCTATGGACAGGGAATTCTAGAAGATGGTGGACATTAATTGCTCATTTATTACCCACTCTTCTTGGTGGCAGTTTTTAGGGTTAGGGCTGAGGTGGCACAATTTGGGCCATCCATTTGATTGTAATCTGAGTCGTCCGCTGGACTTGGCCAGCTATAAAAGGGGCATCCCCCCTCATTTGTATCATTAGGAATTAGAATAGCAGAGAAGGAATAGAGAGAGATTGATAGAATAGTGGGTAGCATAGTTTGATAGTTTAGCTTAGATTGAAAAGGAAGGAAAGTTTTCCATTTGAATACTTTGTAAGAAGTTGTTGTGAACACTTTCATAATAAAAGAGTTTTCATTGATGGTGATCTCTTCTTTGTTATGAGTAGCTAGTGAGGCTTCTTCGTCCTTCCAATTCACGTAGAATCTTGAAGTAGCTTAAAGTAAAGTAGATTTCATTTCATGCAAGTACTTAGTGATTGTGGAATACGGTGCTCGATTTGAACAGAACTTCGCTTATCCATACCACTAGCGGGCTCGCTGACGATGGGTTCGCCTTGCGTGGTCAAATGGAACATTGTGAACTTAACTTCGATTATGGTTTGTATGTTGGCATGCGCCATTGTGATGGTGTCTTCATGTTGAACTGTGAGTTGAATACCTTTGATTACTCCTCTAAAGATTGCACCAATTTTGTGGAAGCTGTCCAAGCGAGGCAAAGCAAACCTGGTTGAAGTCTGCGAGAATCGATCGCCATGTCCCACACCTTAGAGTAGATTAGAACCTTTTATCCCTACACTCATTTAAATTCAGTTCATTTCTGGTTAGAATTAGGAAACTTTGAACCACTTAATCATTTGAACCACATGAAACCCTTTTAATCACCGCCTGTCACCGCCGAACAATTGCGTAAGTTCCCTTGAAATACCAGCAAAATCACACCGAGCCAACTGAGACTTCTATTGCATTGAAGGAACCTTGGAGTTGAATGCACAAACTTTCTCGCAATCTTAGCGTGTTGGATACTTTGATCAAGAGAGAATAGGGTAGCCGTGGGTAACTTTATTCTGTGGTTGCGGTCATGAAAATCACATCAGTAACCATGATGGTAGTTTTATGTTGAGTTTTTACAGGTAACAAGGTGCTACTGGATTGATCAGAGAAGTGGAATGAAGTGTATTATTGTACAAGTCTTGGTTGAAGATTAATAATATACTTGCCCTCTTTTCTCATGTAGAGTTTTTTCCTGAAAGGGTTTCTCCACATAAATCTGGTGTATCTTATGGTTTGTTGATTTTTATATTAGTGTTGAATGTGCAATCACGCATAATCTTATTTGGTAATCTAATTTTCAGATTTGCAAACACATTCATACGTTATTATTGCAGTGTTTCTTCACCTTGTTTTCAACACAAAGTAACTTCTTAAAATTACTAATTAGATATCTTAAGAAGCTTTTAGTTGGTCACTCTGTTTCTAGGCATATGACTCTTAATTTTGAAAGTTTAATTCAATGTGAGCCTTTTACATCAACCCCTAAATGTCTTGTATGATATCAATGATCAACCAAAGTTAAATGATAGTATGGTCTAAAGCTAAGAGATACAAGCATCTTCTTACACGAAACTATTTCTGAACTTACAACTGAAATAGTTTTTAGAAAAAAAAATTATTTTCAGACATAGAATTTATGAAAAAATGACCCACGGCCATAATGAGAATAATGATCCGTGATTTGCAATGAGATGTATGACATGACAAAAGCATTATGAAAAATCCATTGAGTTTTGAATTTCAATCCAGCACTAATTATAAGAAATTAAATAACTAGTAAGGGTTCAAATTATTTCCCATTTTCCATGTAAGAAATCAAAGAAACTAATTCACACAACTGCTAAGAAAAAAAATATAGAAGATTACTACCAGCTGAATATCTTACCGGAATCTGCAAGATGGTTATCTGCATCAGAGAAATTTTCACAAATCAAAAGCTTTTACTGAAATGTTCAATTTGTACTACAATTATTCACGATCATAGCAAATAAGGCCATTTCCATAAGCCATTAATTAATGTGAATCTTGAAATTCTTTTACTTTTTTTTTTATTTCTTCATCTTTCATGTTCTAAAAAAGAGAACATGTGGCACAATTTTAAAAAAACGTACCTTCTGACATAAATCCTTTATGTATATAATAAATTCTTCAAGATTCCCTTGAACTGAAAAGGATGCCTCTGTGCCACTAAAACATACCAGCATTTAAAAGACAATTAGCTGCATGGGAACAAATGTATCGCCTACCATTTCATTTCAATTGTACTGGGAACCCTTATCTTCAAAAAATACAATGCAATAAAGAATAAAGAGAAAGCGAATATAGAATGAAAATGGTATAAATGAAGCCAAATAATTGAGATATACCTGAAAGTATTTCTTCCCTTTGAAGATGTACCCATCTGCACTACCCTGCTATCTCCCCAATTCAGCCGGCAGTGCTGGACTTCAGTCGTTTCCATATCTTCATGCAGCACACCACATTTTGTTTGGAATTTCATCAAAAATAATAACAGTAGGTAATTTATTGTTGCAACTGCATTTTCTCAAACTTCCTTGTAAATCATCATAAAGTTCAAATGTATTTCATTCAATAAGGAAAAAGAGCAAGAGGAAAGGCAAAAGGAAGCTATTTGGGAGCATGATAGAGCACAGAATTAGCAGCTGGACAGCAAAAGAGGGAAAAGAAGCAAAAAGGATGGACAGGCTTCAGGCTGAAGCATTTCACTATTGACCATTACATCACTCTTGGGTACTTGATTGAAAAAGTATGGAATACCCAGGAAAAGAAGTTTTTCGTTGCTTTGTTGATTTTTAAAATGCATTTGGCATGTTACCTAGAGGCAAACTTTGGAGCTGGATGAAGGGACAGGTCAAAGCTAAAATCAGAAAAAGTGGAGAAATGTCAGAATGCTTTGGAAGTGACATCGGTGTCAAACAAGTTTGTCAACTATCCCCCAATCTATTTGGGCTATACATTGATAAGCTAGAGGAGCAGATAACCAAAGTTGGTGTGGGGAGGGAGATGGGGTATTTAACTTGTCCGCTATGTAGTAATGTTACTCTTATATGTGAATGATCTTATTCTAATTGTAAATACAGCTCATAGTTTGAGAGAACACCTAAGGGCTTTAGAGCTCTTCCACCAAGAAGTTGGGATACAAGTGAATACCAACAAAATCAAAGTCATGATCTTTTTATTATGGAGAAAAAGAAACAAATTAACTTCCTTTTCAGAGAAGCCTGCTGGAAGTAGAAGAATACAAGCACCTTGGACTTGATTTGCACAACCAGCTCAGTTGGGAGACATGCAAGACAAAAAGAATACAATAGGTGCAAGAATATACAATTATGGACTTGAAAGACCAAGAGAACCTTGTTCATCTTGCTTATCACACCAGTGGTCCTATATGGGTGTGAAGTTTGGGGCAGAAATGTGTCAGATCTAAAATGGAGATAGATAGAGACAATCCAAAAGCATTTAACCACAAGCAGCCTCAAATCAAAACATCCATTCTGTTTAAGATTCTATTACCTGAAACAAGTACTTTCCTGTTAGAGGCATCGACAATGACTCGGATGTTATCTAAAAAGGACACAAAGTATGGAAACCCATCAATGGCCCAAATTGGTGATAAAGGAAGAGCTAAGCAAAAGGAAGAACACATGAATAGATCAAAACAAAAAGTGGATGAGTAAATGGGACATTACCATGCAAAAGTGTCCAAACACTAATGAGGAAATAAAACAGTACATGAGAGAGAAATTCAAGGAATCCATATGGATAGAGCAAATTGGGCAAAAGAAAGCATATTGTATCAAAGAGTGTAACTGCACATAGGACCATGACAAAATAGAAGCAGAAATCAAGTGGAAGGTGTAGATGTTGATGGTTCAATTAAAGACTAACTCCCATCATCTTAGGTGCAAGATTAATAGGTAGACAACACCTAAGGAGGAGTACAGACTAAGAAAAATTATTTTGCAACAAGGGGGTGATGGAGACAGAATGGCACTAGATCATGGAGAGTACAGACTATAGTGGCATCCATATCAAATATAAAAACAACCTGAAAGTAGACAACCTAACTGCCTTTTGAGGAGGTGAGGCTAAACAAAACAGCAAGATTTTTTATCAAGATCCACAGTAGAAGATCTTACATCAAAAAGGGATTGGAAATTTTGTAAGGCTAATAGGGCCGACCCTTGTATAAAGTGTATGTGTTAGCATGTAACACCATTACTACAGCTCTTGGTCCCATGGACTGCTTGGTAACATGGATGTCATTAAAATCTTTTATTTTGTTTCAATATTGTTTGTAATAGATTATCTCCCCAATTATCTGATAAAAAATTATGAAAAATTGTTAACCTTTTATAACTAAATTTTATTCAAATGACCGTACTAAAATAACACCTGCAAAGAAGTAACAATGAGGTCCGAAAACAATGGGATCATGCAATTAATTTTACTTTTTAAGGTCCATAATTTGTATGCTGTGGAGTATGTATATAAATATAACTCTATAGAGTGTATATGACCCCGAACCCTACTATATCTTAGCAGGGAAGCACCAAACAGTGTTACATCATATGAAACATACATACCTACTCCTCTTAGGATTCGAAACTATAAAATCTGAGAAAAAGGTTTTTCATTACCTGTGGTTGTGATGGTTAGCTCTCCATCTGCAATAGCAGAAACGTATATCAGACTTCAGCAATAGAGTTAAAAGGATTTGGAAAAACTATATACATTTAAATTTCATCAAACATTTGGGATCACACCTTGGCAATCCATTTTATCTCACTATCCTGAAGATGAATCACAAGTGTGATCTAAAACGTGTACAGAATTCATGGACTGAAAATTTCGTGTTTTTTATATATCAGTAATACTAAAATATGTTGGAAGAAAACTAGACAGAGGAAGAGAGAGATAATTAGAAATTCATATTATAACTAAGAATTTATAGGGAAACTAAGTTGTCAATCAACTTCACCCCAGCAGTGCGGTGAACTGAAATAGATGTCATTTGTACGGTATAAATTGATATCGCTGTAAGAAAGTAAAAATTCCGGTAAGTTAATTCCCCGCCCTGTATCTGAAACTGTTTCACATCAATACACAAATTCCGTCAGCATTTGCATTAAAACAATTAATACTTCTCGTGCTAAAATAACATGGTGCTTACTGGATATCTGAAAAGTTGTGGGACTGGAACTTTTGCTAGTGCCGGGACATTTGATTGCGATTGTGATTCGGCAGAGTCTGTCAGTTGCTCGACATCTGTGGATTGCACTTGACAGTAACTGCAATAACAAAATGGTGAACTGATTAACGTTTGAAGAATGGCAACATTATTCTTTTCTTTAGAAGAGGGATTACTTACAGCTCGACAGACATTGTCCATTTCTGTTTGAATAGGTGAAGCTTTCCAGGACATGTAATTATATGTCTGTCAAGTGTATTTCATGAGTTGTTACTGCATAAGGAATTTCTTTCGGAATTGCTATTGAGTGGTAAACTTCTTTCGGCCTTAGCAGGTTATTACTGGGAAATTTTCCTAGTAAATGCTCTCTCGTAAATGGCGGGCGATGCCGCGCTCGACCAGGCTCCAAATATTTCGATGGAGATGGTGCAATAAACATTCAAGTTAAGCAAAACACATTCGGTATTTATTTTAATTATTGTGAAATTTTTATTTTTTAAATTGTACTTAGTTATATGGGATATGCCACTCCGGGGTTATTTTGTGACGTTTAACTTGTGTTAATGAATAAAATAGAATAACCTTTATAAGTTTAAAGATACTTCAAAGGATGTAGAATTTTAACTTTGTATGTGGTTGATTTTTTTTTTGTTATTTTTTGTGATGATGAATTTTCATGTTTTTTTTTTTTTCCTTTGAATAGAATCTATTGTTAAAGTATGAATTTTCATGTATTTTTAATCTTTTTTTCTTTGAACATATTTCTTATAAAGAACTCACTGCTAAAGTACGTGTATAATTGTCTTGAATGTTACTATAAGCTTCACACTTTAAAATAAACTGTTGTTGACTCA